>JASDQU010107443.1:283804-295996 GCA_032191745.1 Picea mariana | reverse complement strand
TGGCTTCTCCCCTTTTAATATGACTCGGGATCCTCATTCAAACATGCACCTCAACATCGTGTTTGAATGTTCCATGATCTCTCATATCCCATAACTCAGATTAATCCTCCTTATTTAATTAGTCATTGGCTAGGTTTGATTATTTCCTTGGTTTTGGAAATTATTTTCCAACTTGAAGGGAAGGTATATTTTTTGAATTATGCACCATCAATATAGATATATTAGATGGTATTTTATTCCCTACATGTATCATCCCCTTTATAATATGAAAGTGTGCAATGAGGGTGCATGCCTCAACTAGCAAGGGGTGGGCCCTTATATTATCCAGCCTTAAAATCTTGCTAACATTTCTCCTTTATCCAATGAACCTATTATTGTCCATGTGTTTTTATCTTTATTAAATTTAGAAGAATGACATTAGTGGGGCCTTGTGATCTGGTATTGATAAGAAGGGTGTCAGGTTAGGTCAGTTGCACTATTGATATGAAGAGATCTAATGACTTATGCACTCAAGTGACTATTAGAGAAAACGTCATGTTGTAGTCCACATTACCACCTCATGGTTTCTCTACGTATTATGGGTTTCACTAGAACCAGGACAATTCTCAAGTTTTTCACCATGCTCTTTTCATATGCAACCTCTTAATAAGAGGGACCTCATGTCACATGTTAATCTACAATTTGACCTCGATTTGTCATAGGGGTCGAGAGCTATTAGGATGGAGGATTTGTCTCATCCATCAAATGATCTGCACATCACAGTTTGGTGTCACGTTGTGATGCACATCTTGACTTCATTCTCCCTATTAGCAAATGATCCTTGCACATTCTTCTACATGTTTAGATTTTGCAACATTCCACATGATATTCCATGGTATGACCCCGATGGGGGGATATCATACCATGGGGTTAAATGCATATGATATGCCTACAAGGAGGGGTATATATGGGGTTAAATGTATATGTAATAGGGTCGGACTAATAACAAAGGGGCAACATGTGCAATGTGTGAATAGGTATATATAGAGAGATCATGTAATCATTATTGAGGACATGTAATTTGGATGTAGGAATGTATTTGGGTATTTGGAGGAGGTTCTCCTACTCTTTGAGGATTTATTGTGTAACTCATCTTTCTTGTATATCTTGGAGTGGTGCTCCATGCTCACATTGGTGTACATGGTGTGTACTTTTGGTTTATTGTTCTATCTTAAGTATTTGGATTCGTAACATTCCATTATTGGGTGGTTGGGGGTTATGCATATCAAAGACTCTATCGTGGGAGTGGAAACACACTTATCTGCCATATGGTCACCATATTAGCATCCTAGGACATGGGTGTCTTTTTCTTTAAATGATTGTCTTACCAACACTTACCTTCTCAACAATTTTCATCTGGAAATCATGGGCCAATAGTACCAAGTCTTGTGGAGGTTGTGGATAAGATAAGGAAAAATTGCATCCTATGAATGTGCAATGGTTCTCCTTCTTTCCACTTCATTACTTATTCTCCTACACTTTGTTATGCTTAAGGATTCCCTCATGCTTAAACAAGTTTTTCTCAATATGTTCCTTTCCTACCTGAATTCGTCCAAATCATAAAAAAGGACTATGAGACACCTTTCTATGTTGAAATTATGGATCGAAATCACTTCTTTTTTTGAGAAGTGTGGGGTTTCTTTGAGGTACAACACAAAGTACAATTGGAATTCTTTGATGAAAATGCAAACTATCATTCAATTTGAGAGTTGATGTGTTACCTTGATCACCAGACTTCTTTCATTTCATTTTTTCAACTACACAATTTGTATTATGCTTAAGAAATTGATCTCACACTTCAATTTGGGTTTAAAGTGGAAGCCATTTTATTCAATGGGTCCTTTACCTTCTTAGAATCATTAGAGAAACACTCTGAACAAAGCACTCTCGTCAAATTCCTCCTTCCACTCACCTTTCAATTCTAGTGGTATATAAATTTCTAGTATTACATTTTCAATTATTGTATGTAAGATCCTAAGCATCATAACTAGGGAAACCTTTCCTTGAAAGACTTTGGCAAAATTAATTGGTAATACTTCAAAATTACTTGACCACATTGTATTTATGTTCTATCATTTTGCGACATAGTCAAAAAAACCAAAACTAGTACCCATATCAAGGTGGTCGAATGCCATTCAAAATTATATTTCCATCTTTTTTTAAATAAATTTATGCATCACATAACATTGACATAATTATATTAAAAAATAAATAACATTCCAACTTTCAATAATTAAATTAATAGAATGGAAAAAGTATATAAACAACATGGTGAGGTGAAACACAAACAATAACAAATCAACCAATTCCCCATTACTTTTAACAATCTCTTGGCAATTACATAAAATAAATAAAGTAACGTTAAACACTTCATTTTCCATCTCCTCATATTCTTCGGTACACATAACTTAGAGAAATTTAGGAAGAAGAAAAATAGAAAAGGAATATAGTTCATCTTAATTATTGATTTTCTATTTGCAATAATAGAGAAATTTAGGAAGAAGAAGACATAGAAAAGGTGATTTTCTATTTGCAATAATAGAGAAATTTAGGAAGAAGAAAACATAGAAAAGGAATATATTTCCAATAATTTATAGATTTGTGAATCAATGTCAATATGCTCATCTTATTTTATTATGTATATTTGAATAGGTTTATTTTTTATTTTGTGGAATGTTTGCAAGAAAATATCAAAATAGGGTGATTAATATTAATATAATTAAATTTTTATGCTTAGTATTAAAATTGTGCAATAAAATTTTCATGAAATGTATTTAAGAAAAACTCTTTTGAATCTCTATGTTAAACGGTCGGTTTATAAAATTAAACAAGACGGAATTGAGTTGTGGGAGCACGTTCACAGAAATTAAAGCTCGCGACTTTCTGCTTAGGAAACTTCGGCTTTGCGTTACAGGCATAGTATAAATATTGTTGTATTTAAATGATTGGAAATGAACTGAAAATCGTGGACGTGCCGGAGTGGTTATCGGGCATGACTAGAAATCATGTGGGCTTTGCCCGCGCAGGTTCGAATCCTGCCGTCCACGCCTTTTAGGTTTTAATATTTATAAAATTTGACTTCTGAATTCGGCCTTATTACTCTTGGTTTCAATTTCATTTTAATTTATATTCAAAGTTAAAGAAACACTTATTCTTAATTGTTGGGCTACTTAAACTCTATTCTCACGCTCCCTAATTATAAATTCAAAAAGTTTTCATTAAAACCTTAAATTAATTAATTAACGTTCCATAGACAACTCTCTTTTACAATCGTTTGGGACCGCTAGATTTGGTTATGAGTCCAAAAATGGACTTCACATGTGGATGGGAATCCCACCCTCCTCTAGACGTTGAGGCACGGGCCTTTCAAGTAATGATTAGTGTCCTTTGTCAACTTACTTGCTTTGCCAAGAAGATAAAGAAATTTTTTAAGGTACAATCGCCTCCCTTGGCCTTGAGGTATATGGTTCTTGCCTTAGTAGAAAAAGGACTCATAAGGCAATTCACATGTAGTATTTGGCCTTCCCCTCGGGCCTTGGTATTCTTGTCCCTAAAAAATTGGGAAGTTCTTTGATTATCAAAGGGAAATTGAGTCACTTCTTCTATGGAAGGGGAATTTTGTGTATTCTTGTTCAAATTCAAGGATAATAGGGATTTAATATTTAGAAATGGACCTTACTCGAGGGGAATGTACTTAAATTGTTGGACATTAGACTTCAATCCAAAACATGACATTTTGTTAGTGGTTTATGTGTGGGTATAAGTCTCCCACTTGTATTCTTGTTCAAATTCAAGGATAATAGGGATTTAATATTTAGAAATGGACCTTACTCGAGGGGAATGTACTTAAATTGTTGGACATTAGACTTCAATCCAAAACATGACATTTTGTTAGTGGTTTATGTGTGGGTATAAGTCTCCCACTTGTCTTTTCACTAATGATGAAACTTTGAAAAGTATTGGGAATATTCTCAGAGGATTTATAGACAAGGCAGAACCCAAGGAAAACATGATTGTTTGTGCATGAAATTGTGTCCTTTGTCAACTTACTTGCTTTGCCAAGAAGATAAAGAAAATTTTTAAGGTACAATCGCCTCCCTCGCCTTGAGGTATATGGTTCTTGCCTTAGTAGAAAAAGGACTCATAAGGCAATTCACATATAGTATTTGGCCTTCCCCTCGGGCCTTGGTATGCTTGTCCCACAACAATTGGGAAGTTCTTTGATAATCAAAGCGCAATTGAGTCACTTCTTCTATGGAAGGGGATTTTGTGTATTCTTGTTCAAATCCAAAGATATAGGGATTTAATATTTAGAAATGGACCTTATTTGTTCAGCTCGAGGGGAATGTACATAAATTGTTGGACACTAGATTTCAATTCAGAACATGACATTTTGTTAGTGGTTCCTGTGTGGGTGTAAGTCCCCCACTTGTCTTTTCACTGATGATGAAACTTTGAAAAGTATTGGGAATACTCTCGGACGATTCATAGACAAGGCAGAACCCAAGGAAAACATGATTGTTTGTGCATGAAATTGTGTAGAGGTAGACTTGGAAAAAGGCCTTCCAGAAGCTATCCTTCTAACTATGGATAATTGACAACATGAGTAGCCTTTAGACTATGAGAAACTCCCCTTTATATGTAAAAAATGCCATGAATATGGGCATTTTTCTAAGAACTGCAAGAAGAACACTCGAATTCCTTAGCGAGTGCCCAACAAAAAGAAACAATGGCAAACTATCAAGAGAAAAAATGGGGTCAAACAACAACAAATAGGCTAATCCACAAGCTTCAATGTTATGCCTCTTAACCCCATCTAGATCTAAAAATCCTTGGTCAAAACCTCCAACAAAAGGAAATCCTCCAAGCCCTCATTCGACTCTCCCTAAATCACTGAACCAGGAAAGGGGTGGGAGTCAATTGTTGCACCCAAATCGGTATGAGATCCTATCTTAATATGAACATATCCCTTCTTCAGAAATTATGGAAATACATTTTTCAGCACTAGGTGTATCTCAAATAGCAACAATGGATCTTCCTTTAGTACAAACAACATAGATCCCTCCCTTTGAAGATGATGTTAGGGTATCAAACAAGTTAGAAGAGATCGACAACCTCCTAGAGTAACATATAGCCTCGCCAGACAATAATGCAAGAAACAAATCTCAATTGGCAGTCGAGGAAGAGGGAAAGGAAGAAGAGGACCCAGAGGAAAAGATCCCTAAGAAAATAGGGAGGAAAATAACAAAGGAGAAGGGAAGAAGTAGCTAATATAGACAAGATAATGGGGACTCAAACAACCATAGACAAATCCCTTGGAGTCAAAACAAGATCTACTAAAAATCCTAGAGCCAATGCCCCATTGAGAGGTGGTAGTAAAAAACCATCTCCTAAATAATGAACATTGTCTTATGGAATTGTAGAGGACTTGGTAGCAAAAGAAAAGACCCAACTCTAAGGGATCTAATAAGAACATAACAATCTACCATCCTCCTACTCTAGGAGACCAAAATGGAATCGTCAGAGACTATGAAGATCTGTAAGCAATCATGGAGACAATGTGAAGGAATAACGGCTAGCTCAAGAGAAGCCTCAAGGGGGTTATGTACCCTCTAGAACATTCAAGTTTTTCACTTAGACTTCACCTTTGAAACAAAACATTGGATTCTCACCTGGGTCATAAATTCTCAATCATGTAAGCACATTAATGTATTCAATTTGTACATGTCTATAAACTATATAGAAAAAGAAAATTGTTGGAAGCCTTTGATATCAATGAAGGAAATAGAGCATATTAGAAACATCATTATTATTGGAGATTTCAATGAGGTCCTCTATAATAATGAGAGGAGAAGGGGAAACATTATTAGAGATTTGTATAGAGAAAGAATGAAGGACCTAATTTCTAAGTTGGTTTTGATTGACATCAAGCCAATCAAAGGTAAATTCACCAAGACCAACTAGAGGATTGGGCCTCGACACATAGTGATCGGATTAGACAAGTTCCTAGTGCACAACAAATTTCTTATTCAAGATTACATTATAAAATCCATGATCATTCCATCGATGGTTTCATACCACAAACCCATTGATCTTCATCTTCAAGACTCTGTGGATTATGGGCCACTACCATTCTATTGTAATCCATTGTGGTTATAAGATCTAGAGGTTTCAAGAATAATAGTCGTAGCCTAGAGGATATGAATTGCAGGTACCCATGTTTATATTTGGGAGCAAAATTTGAAATCAATTAAACAAGCATTGAAAGAATAGGTAGAAATATTGTACTCCTTCCCATCAGTTGAAAACGAAATACTCAAAACTAAATTAGAAGTCCACAATAGGTGGAGAATGAATACATCATTGCAA
Organism: Picea mariana; assembly: GCA_032191745.1. Taxonomy (NCBI): domain Eukaryota; kingdom Viridiplantae; phylum Streptophyta; class Pinopsida; order Pinales; family Pinaceae; genus Picea; species Picea mariana. Next base: position 289,588 of record JASDQU010107443.1, on the reverse strand, counting down.
AACTCTAGACAATAAAGACATCGATCCACCAAAAGATTCAAAAGGCCATGTCAGTTGAAGAAGAGACATGGAGTCTTAAATCTAGAAGTTGATGGCTCAAGTCAAGGGACATAAATTATGCCTTCTTTCATAAGCAAGCTAAGGCAAGAGTCACGAGAAATAATGTCAAGGAGATTACAATGGAAGGTTGCTCCAAAATATATAATTTTCAAGAGCTTAAGACAACATCATGGGCCCACTTTGGATCTCTCTTCATCAAACAAGGCAGAGCAAACCCTGAGGCTACAATGATTGTGCTAGAGAATATTTCGTTAGTTGTCTCAGTAGAGGAAAACTCAAAGCTATTAAATCCAATTGAGGAAGAGGATATTTTAAATACCATCTAGAGTCTAGAACCTGGCAAGGCACCTAGGCTTGATGATTTTTCAATCTCCTTCTATATATATTTTTGTAGCCTTATCAAAATAGATCTTAAAACAATGCTCTAGTATGTTCAAAAGTCTAGTGAATTGGAAGGTGATACCAATTCCTCCTTGTTTTCTTTAATTCCAAAAGAAGTTAATCTGTCTTTGATATCAACTAGAGGATTGTGGGCCTGGACACATAGCGTCCAGATTGGACAGGTTTATAGTGCATAACAAATTGCTTATTCAATATTACATTATAAAATCTAGGATCATTCCATCGGTGGTTTCATACTAGAAACCCATTGTTCTTCATATTAAAGACTCTATGGATTATGGGCTCTTGCCATTACACTATAATCCATTATGGTTACAAGATCTAGAAGTTTCAAGCATAATAGTCATAGAATGGAGGATATGGATTGCAGGTACCCATGTTCATATTTGGGAGCAGAAATTGAAATCAATTAAACAAGCACTGAAAGAATAGGTAAAAACATTGTACTCCTCCCCATCAGTGGAAAAAGAAATACTCAAAACTCAATTAGAAGAAGTCCAAGATAGGGTGGAGAATAAAGACATCATTGCAAAACTCTAGACAACAAAGACATCAATCCACCAAAGGATTCAAAAGGCCATATGAGCTGAAGAAGAGACATGGAGGCTTAAATCCAAAAGCTTGTGGCTTTAGTCAAGGGACATAAATTCCATCTTCTTTCGTAAGCAAGCTAAGGCAAGAGTCATGAGAAATAATGCCAGGGAGATTACAATGAAAGGTTGCTCCAAAATATCTTATTTTCAAGAGCTTAAGACAACAACATTGACCCACTTCGGATCTCTCTTCATCAAACAAGGAAGACTAGTAGACCCTGAGGCTATGATGATTGTGCTAGAGAATATTCCATCAGTTGTATCAGGAGAGGACAACTCAGAGATATTAAACACAATTGATGAAGAGGATATTTTAAATGCCATATGTAGTGTAGAACCTGACAAGGCACATGGGCTTGTCGAGTTTTCAATCTCCTTCTATAGATCTTTCTGGAGCCTTATCAAAACAGATATTAAAAGAATGCTCCAGTATGTTCAAAAGTCTAGCAAATTGGGAGTTAATACCAACTCCTCCTTTCTTGCTTTAATTCCAAAAGATGTCAATCCATCTTCCTTTTCCTGGTTCTGGCTTATCTCCCTTTGTAATTATTCATATAAAATAATGATGAAGATTATAGCAACCACATTGAAGAAAATATTTCCCAATATTATCTCAGAAAACTGACGAGGATTTATGCATAATCAACAAATAGTGGATAACATATTGCTAGTGCAAGAGACCATTCACTTCGGCAAGGAGAATAAAGAAAATGGTGTGATTATAAAATTGTACATGTCTAATGCCTTTCATTGAGTAAGGCACTCATTCCTGTTTGAAGTTATGTTTAATTTTGGGTTCATTGCTTTATTCATTCGATGGGTTTCCTCTTGTTCAGTGCACCATGGATCACCCCTTTGATCAATGTGATTCCTTCCACCTCTTTCTTTTAAGGAAGTCATGGATTGAGGCAATGTTTCCCCTTGTATCCTTTATTATACATTATCATGGTTGATTCTTTGAGTAGGAAATTGGAGATGGAAAGAAATGTAGGGAATCTTCTAGGGATAAACATAGTCTGGGGAGCCCAAAGCTTGAACCACTCCTAGTTTGCAAATGAAACTCTTCTTCTAGGAGGATATTCCACTATAATCACTTCAAGATTCAATCAGGTGCTAGATATATTTATAAATGTTTCAAGATGCAACATCAATCATAAAAAGTGATAAGTCCTAGGTTTGAATGTCATTCTATAGGTGATGCATTCTATTTTAAAAATTTTGCAATTTCCTTTCTTTGAAAATTGGTTTTCCTTCAAGTATTTAGGAATACCCATTCCTCTTTTTAACCCCTCCTCTCAATCGTGGTTAAGTATCATAGAAAAGATAATAAAAAAATTCAATCAATGGGGGTTGAAATGGTTAAATCTCATGGGGAGATTGGTTTTGATAAAGTTAGTCCTCTCTACCGTTCGTATCTTTAACATTCTTCCATGTTGGCTCCAGTGGAAAATATGCAACAAATTGGGTGTGAAATAAGGATTTTTTTGTGGCAGGGAGGAAAATACAACACAAAGAAATAACACCTAATAAACTAGAAGGTCATTAAAGTTTCTAAAGTTAGAGGGCGCCTAGGATCAAAGACCCGTCTTTTATGAATATTGCAATGGGAACTAAATTGATGTGGAGATTAGTTATAGGTAGATTAGATTAGTGGGAAAAAATTGTGGAAGAAATACTTCAAGAGAACTAGGAAAAGATGCATAGAAGACATAGAGGAGAACCAAAGAGGATCCCACATATGAACTTTTGAAATATGTTGTTCCATTAATCTGCTCTATAGTCTTACATGGATTCTAGGGAATGGAAAATACATATCTATTTGGGATAACAACATTATGGGAAAAGAGCCATTAACTCACAACACAGATTTGCTACTATTGAAAAATTGATTGGATGGAGAGAACCAAAACTATTTGTATGATATATCATTGTGTCAAAGAGCTTAGGACAATAGTTGGGATGGAATATTAGGGATCCTCCAATGTCACTTTGCCCCTTGGTGCCCAATTTTACTCAAGCTTGCTCTAAGTGGATGTGCCCCATGGGATCTTCAAGTCAAGGGTAGCAACAAAGCGATTCATTTTATAGAGTAAAGGATGGATACGTATCACATATATCGTCCCTCCCTCTTTTGCATCGATCCCCAATATGGAAACAAATTTGGTAGAGTGATGAGTTCCCAAAGATTAATATAGTATTTTGGATCATGATACATGACAAGCTATTAACCATCGATAATTTGCATAAGAGAGGGATTTAGGGTCCTTACAAGTGCAACCTTTTCTAGTCAAATGAATAAATAATTCATCATTTGATTTTATAATATATATTTTAAAGGAAAGTATGGTCTTTACCTTCATTGGAATAAGACATTGGGTAAGATAGCCTTCCTCCTTAAGAGAAATGTTCACCCTATGGAGGAAAAATTATCATGGATCCCTGAAAAAAAATGTTTGTAAAGGGTGTGGAATTCCCTTCCTAAATACATATGTTGGAAGATATGGCTGGCTCGAAACAATGCAGTGTTCAATCAAGTTTTGGACAATCCAATTGTGTTCATCACCAAATCCAAAGGACTTCTCCCAGAATATCTCAGTGGTAGGACCATATTTTATATGCAAGATCTGGAAACAGATGGGGAGATATGGTTTAATCAGTTCATAATTTAGAGTAGAGTCTCTCCTACTCCACACCCTAGGTTGATTAGTCATCCCCATCCAAATGGAGATTCAATAATTTATTGAATGGAGAACACAAAAAGGCTCATATATTTTATTTTTTGATGGTGCATCGAGAAGGAATCCAAGGGTGGAAAGAACATGGGGGAGTCTTCATAATCCTAGAGGAGAAATGGTAGTCTCCTTTACGTGGGGACTTGATCAAGCTATAAATAATAAAAAAGAAGTGATTTCTCTCCTTTGTGGTCTCACTCTTGCAGAAGAAGATAATGTTATAAAATTACCAATGATTGGACTGACTCAATGGTTGTAATCCATGCAATGATTGGGAAGACCTCCCCTTCAGGAAGCAAGCTAGTGCTCATCATTGTTAGAGAAAAAAATATGAATAATTCTCCAAAATTTCATTCTTCCATGTCAAACGAGAGTTAAACATTGAAGCATACTATTGGGCTAATAAATCCACTAAGCTTAGCCAAGGAATGAATTACAAATATGAGGTGTATGATCAATTTTTTATCCTCTAAGGTATGGATTGAAAGACATGTCAATCACATTTAATTACTGCATGATCCAATTCTACATGTATCTCCATTGTGGCACTGGAATGGGAGCACCAAGGACATGCCATATCATCCACCACATGTTAACCTCTACTTTTCCTATGGATATTGAATGTTGTAGATTTGAACAATGCCAACCTTGTGGGATAATGGAAATTGGGGGTTGGGTGTTGGATGAACCATTTAAGTTTTCTCTTGGTGGGGAAGTGCATTTATATTTTGGTCTCTATCAATGTATTTGTGTGGTTGTCATGTTCTGCGTTCTCATTGTTGGGATTGCCCATCGTGGAAAATTTAGTGAGAAAAATTTGGGTTTCAATCTTGGCATATACTCTAGGCTTTTGAGGGTTATTAAGGGGTCTCGCGACACCTCCTCTTATTATTTGGATAGAGTCCACTACACAAGTTTGAATACCAAATTTCAGGTTCAATTTGCAGGGAAACAAAGCATGTAGAATATAAATGTGTTGGAATTACAAAGAATATTGCGAAGGCATGAGGACTTAATTCAGTCCAATACGAGCTCACTACTCTCTGTGATTTCTAAATTCTAGAAGAATGCGCATCAATGCAATTCCTAGAATGCAACCATTATGTGCTTATTGGTACACCATAACAAAGGATTGAAACACTTGAAGAAGAATGCAATATGCTTCAAAATTTGGTTCTCAACCTTCATAAGGATACTTTTTCTACCACTTCAAACAACAATATTTTAAAAAATTTAGTTTAGAATGAGCTCAAGGAAGATGAAATAGTCCATCAATTGAAGGAACCAATGGAAATTAAGAAGCATAACTCCCTTGTTTCAAATGTCGTCTAGGATGAAGCAAATAGCCTCCATGTATTTGGTTAGTCTCTATGTTTTTTTGTGTTATTAGGCTTTTAGGTGCTTTTGTTAAACATGCCACTTGTAGGACAACTTGGAACATCTACTATAAAGTTTATTTTAAGCTTATTTTTGTAGACTCGGAGAACTATTTATGTAGATTGGAAAACTATGAAGCAATCTCATGTATTTGTTGCTAGCATTTGGTTGCATCCTTTTGATCATATACTATAATATTCATATTTTGGTTAACAAAAAAATAAATTAAAAATTATATCTAAAATTAAAGTTTAAAGAAGATTTAAACCATAGATACTTTAGCCATAAATATATCATAACGGGTTTTAGTCATTTAAAAAAAACCCAAATCATCGAAATTTAAAAAAACATAAGTAAATCAAAATGAAACTTTACTTCACTAATGAACTTACTAAAAAAATAAACTTCGCTTTTAGTTCACTCTATAACTTATATTTAAAACTAAAACTAAGATTATTTTTTTTTAAACAAATAAAATTTATTGAAACTAATAATTGGAATAAATAATTTCCACACGTTCAATTAAAATCTAAAAAACAGATCCTTTTAAAAAATTATCTTCAAATTAAAAAATGTATACAAACTCTAAGAAGAAACTAAAAATATTCTATAAAACAAAA
>JASDQU010107443.1:249786-272120 GCA_032191745.1 Picea mariana | reverse complement strand
ATTAGTGTCCTTTGTCAACTTACTTGCTTTGCCAAGAAGATAAAGAAATTTTTTAAGGTACAATCGCCTCCCTTGGCCTTGAGGTATATGGTTCTTGCCTTAGTAGAAAAAGGACTCATAAGGCAATTCACATGTAGTATTTGGCCTTCCCCTCGGGCCTTGGTATTCTTGTCCCAAAACAATTGGGAAGTTCTTTGATAATCAAAGGACAATTGAGTCACTTCTTCTATGGAGGGGGATTTTATGTATTTTTGTTCAAATCCAAAGATGATAGGGATTTAATATTTAGAAATGGACCTTATTTGTTCAGCTTGAGGGGAATGTACATAAATTGTTGGACATTAGACTTCAATCAAGAACATGACATTTTGTTAGTGGTTCTTGTGTGGGTGTAAGTCCCTCACTTGTCTTTTCATTGATGATGAAACTTTGAAAAGTATTGGGAATACTCTCGGATGATTCATAGACAAGGCAGAACCCAAGGAAAACATGATTGTTTGTACATGAAATTGTGTAGAGGTAGACTTGGAAAAAGGCCTTCCAGAAGCTATCCTTCTAACTATGGATAATTGACAGCATGAGTAGCCTTTAGACTATGAGCAACTCCCCTTTAAATGTAAAAAATGCCATGAATATGGGCATTTTTCTAAGAACTGCAAGAAGAACACTCAAATTCCTTAGCGAGTGCCCAACAAAAAGGAACAATGGCAAACTATCAAGAGAAAATATGGGGTCAACAACAACAAATAGGCTAATCCACAAGCTTCAGTGTTATGCCTCTTAACCCCGTCTAGATCTAAAAATCCTTGGTCAAAACCTCCAACAAAAGGAAATCCTCCAAGCCCTCATTCGACTCTCCCTAAATCACTGAACCAAGAAAGGGGTGCGAGTCAATTTTTGCACCCAAATCGGTATGAGATCCTATCTTAATATGAACATATCCCTTCTTGAGAAATTATGGAAATACATTTTTCAACACTAGGTGTATCTCAAATAGCAACAATGGATCTTCCTTTAGTACAAACAGCATAGATCCCTCCCTTAGAAGATGATGTTAGGGTATCAAACAAGTTAGAAGAGATCGACAACCTCCTAGAGTAACATATAGCCTCGCCAGACAATAATGCAAGAAACAAATCTCAATTGGCAGTCGAGGAAGAGGGAAAGGAAGAAGAGGACCCAGAGGAAAAGATCCCTAAGAAAATAGGGAGGAAAACAACAAAGGAGAAGGGAGGAAGTAGCTAATATAGACAAGATAATGGGGACTCAAACAATCATAGACAAATCCCTTAGAGTCAAAACAAGATCTACTAAAAATCCTAGAGCCAATACCCCATCGAGAGGTGGTAGTAAAAAACCATCTCCTAAATAATGAAAATTGTCTTATGGAATTATAGAGGACTTGGTAGCAAAAGAAAAGACCCAACTCTAAGGGATCTAATAAGAACATAACAATCTACCATCCTCCTACTCTAGGAGACCAAAATGGAATCGTCAGAGACTATGAAGATCTATAAGCAATCATGGAGACAATGTGAAGGAATAACGGCTAGCTCAAGAGAAGCCTCAAGGGGGTTATGTACCCTCTAGAACATTCAAGTTTTTCACTTAGACTTCACCTTTGAAACACAACATTGGATTCTCACCTAGGTCATAAATTCTCAATCATGTAAGCACATTAATGTCTTCAATTTGTACATGTCTATAAACTATATAGAAAAAGAAAATTGTTGGAAGTCTTTGATATCAATGAAGGAAATAGAGCATGTTAGAAACATCATTATTATTGGAGATTTCAATGAGGTCCTCTACAATAATGAGAGGAGAAGGGGAAACATTATCAGAGATTTGTATAGAGAAAGAATGAAGGACCTAATTTCTAAGTTGGTTTTGATTGACATCAAGCCAATCAAAGGTAAATTCACCAAGACCAACTAGAGGATTGGGCCTCGACACATAGTGATCGGATTAGACAAGTTCCCAGTGCACAACAAATTTCTTATTCAAGATTACATTATAAAATCCATGATCATTCCATCGATGGTTTCATACCACAAACCCATTGATCTTCATCTTCAAGACTCTGTGGATTATGGACCACTACCATTTTGTTGTAATCCATTGTGGTTACAAGATCTAGAAGTTTCAAGAATAATAGTCGTAGCCTAGAGGATATGGATTGCAGGTGCCCATGTTTAATATTGGGAGCAAAATTTGAAATCAATTAAACAAGCACTGAAATAATAGGTAAAAATATTGTACTCCTCCCCGTCAGTTGAAAACGAAATACTCAAAACTAAATTAGAAGTCCACAATAGGTGGAGAATGAATACATCATTGCAAAACTCTAGACAACGAAGACATCGATCCACCAAAAGATTCAAAAGGCCATTTGAGTTGAAGAAGAGACATGGAGTCTTAAATCTAGAAGTTGATGGCTCAAGTCAAGGGACATAAATTATGCCTTCTTTCATAAGCAAGCTAAGGCAAGAGTCATGAGAAATAATGTCAAGGAGATTACAATGGAAGGTTGCTCCAAAATATATAATTTTCAAGAGCTTAAGACAACATCATGGACCCACTTTGGATCTCTCTTCATCAGACAAGGCAGAGCAGACCCTGAGGCTACAATGATTGTGCTAGAGAATATTTCGTTAGTTGTCTCAGTAGAGGACAACTCAAATCTATTAAACCCAATTGAGGAAGAGGATATTTTAAATACCTTCTAGAGTCTAGAACCTGGCAAGGCACCTAGGCTTGATGATTTTTCAATCTCCTTCTATATATATTTTTGTAGCCTTATCAAAATAGATCTTAAAACAATGCTCTAGTATGTTCAAAAGTCTAGCGAATTGGGAGGTGATACCAATTCCTCCTTGTTTTCTTTAATTCCAAAAGAAGTTAATATGTCTTTGATATCAACTAGAGGATTGTGGGTCTGGACACATAGTGTCCAGATTGGACAGGTTCCTAGTGCATAAAAAATTGCTTATTCAATATTACATTATAAAATCTAGGATCATTCCATCGGTGGTTTCATACTAGAAACCCATTGTTCTTCATATTCAAGACTCTATGGATTATGGGCTCTTGCCATTACACTATAATCCATTATGGTTACAAGATCTAGAAGTTTCAAGCATAATAGTCATAGAATGGAGGATATGGATTGCAGGTACCCATGTTCATATTTGGGAGCAGAAGTTGAAATCAATTAAACAAGCACCGAAAGAATAGGTAAAAACATCGTTCTCCTCCCCATCAGTTGAAAAAGAAATACTCAAAACTCAATTAGATGAAGTCCAAGATAGGGTGGAGAATAAAGACATCATTGCAAAACTCTAGACAACAAATACATCAATCCACCAAAAGTTTCAAAAGGCCATATGAGCTAAAGAAGAGACATGGAGGCTTAAATCCAAAAGCTTGTGGCTTTAGTCAAGGGACATAAATTCCATCTTCTTTCATAAGCAAGCTAAGGCAAGAGTCATGAGAAATAATGCTAGGGAGATTACAATGAAAGGTTGCTCCAAAATATCTTATTTTCAAGAGCTTAAGACAACAGCATGGACCCACTTTGGATCTCTCTTCATCAAACAAGGAAGACTAGTAGACCTTGAGGCTATGATGATTGTGCTAGAGAATATTCCATCAGTTGTATCAAGAGAGGACAACTTAGAGATATTAAAGACAATTGATGAAGAGGATATTTTAAATGCCATATGTAGTGTAGAACCTGACGAGGCACATGGGCCTGTCGAGTTTTCAATCTCCTTCTATAGATCTTTCTGGAGCCTTATCAAAATAGATATTAAAAGAATGCTCCAGTATGTTCAAAAGTCTAGCAAATTGGGATACCAACTCCTACTTTCTTGCTTTAATTCCAAAAGATGTTAATCCATCTTCCTTTTCCTGGTTCTGGCTTATCTCGCTTTGTAATTATTCATATAAAATAATGATGAAGATTATAGCAACCACATTGAAGAAAATATTTCTCAATATTATCTCAGAAAACTGATGAGGATTTATGCATAATCAACAAATAGTGGATAACATATTGCTAGTGCAAGAGACCATTCACTTCGGCAAGGAGAATAAAGAAAATGGTATGATTATAAAATTGTACATGTCTAATGCCTTTCACTAAGTAAGGCACTCATTCCTGTTTGAAGTTATGTTTAATTTTGGGTTCATTGCTTTATTCATTCGATGGTTTTCCTCTTGTTCAGTGCACCATGGATCACCCCTTTGATCAATGTGATTCCTTCCACCTCTTTCTTTTAAGGAAGTCATGGATTGAGGAAATGTTTCCCCTTGTATCCTTTATTATACATTATCATGGTTGATTCTTTGAGTAGGAAATTGGAGATGGAAATAAATGTAGGAAATATTCTAGGGATAAACATAGTCTGGGGAGCCCAAAGCTTGAACCACTCCTAGTTTGCAAATGAAACTCTTCTTCTAGGAGGATATTCCATTACAATCACTTCAAGATTCAATCAGGTGCCAGATATATTTATAAATGTTTTAGGATGCAACATCAATCATAAAAAGTGATAAGTCCTAGGTTTGAATGTCATTCTATAGGTGATGCATTCTATTTTAAAACTTTTGCAATTTCCTTTCTTTGAAAATTGGTTTTCCTTCAAGTATTTAGGAATACCCATTCCTCTTTTTAACCCCTCAACTCAATCGTGGTTAAGTATCATAGAAAAGATAATAAAAAAATTCAATCAGTGGGGGTTGAAATGGTTAAATCTCATGGGGAGATTGGTTTTGATGAAGTTAGTCCTCTCTGCCCTTCATATCTTTAACATTCTTCCATGTTGGCTCTGGTGGGAAATATGCAACAAATTGGGTGTGAAATAAGGAATTTTTTGTGGTAGGGAGGAAAATACAACACAAAGAAATAACACCTAATAAACTAGAAGGTCATTAGAGTTCCTAAAGTTAGAGGGTGCCTAGGATCAAAGACCCGTCTTTTATGAATATTGCAATGGGAACTAAATTGATGTGGAGATTAGTTATAGGTAGATTAGATTAGTGGAAAAAAATTGTGGAAGAAATACTTCAAGAGAACTAGGAAAAGATGCATAGAAGACATAGAGGAGAACCAAAGAGGATCCCACATATGAACTTTTGAAATATGTTGTTCCATTAATCTGCTCTCTATAGTCTTACATGGATTCTAGGGAATGGAAAATACATATCTATTTGGGATAACAACATTATGGGAAAAGAGCCATTAACTCACAACACAGATTTGCTACTATTGAAAAATTGATTGGATGGAGAGAACCAAAAATATTTGTATGATATATCATTGTGTCAAAGAGCTCAGGACAATAGTTGGGATGGAATATTAGGGATCCTCCAGTGTCACTTTGCCCCTTGGTGCCCAATTTTACTCAAGCTTGCTCTAAGTGGATGTGCCCCATGGGATCTTCAAGTCAAGGGTAGCAGCGAAGCGATTCATTTTATAGAGTAAAGGATGGATACGTATCACATATATCTTCCCTCCCTCTTCTGCATCGATCCCCAATATGGCAACAAATTTGGTAGAGTGATGAGTTCCCAAATATTTATATAGTATTTTGGATCATGATACATGACAAGCTCTTAACCACCGATAATTTGCATAAGAGAGGGATTTAGGGTCCTTACAAGTGCAACCTTTTCTAGTCAAATGAATAAATAATTCATCATTTGATTTTATAATATATATTTTAAAAGAAAGTATGGTCTTTTACCTTCATTGGAATAAGCCATTGGGTAAGATAGCCTTCCTCCTTAAGAGAAATGTTCACCCTATGGAGGAAAATTTATCATGGATCCCTGAAAAAAAATCTTTGTAAAGGGTGTGAAATTCCCTTCCTAAATACATATGTTGGAAGATATGGTTGGCTCGAAACAATGTTGTGTTCGATCAAGTTTTGGACAATCCAATTGTGTTCATCACCAAATCCAAAGGACTTCTCCTAGAATATCTCAGTGGTAGGACCATATTTTATATGCAAGCTCTGGAAACAGATGAAGAGATATGGTTTAATCAGTTCATAATTTAGAGTAGAGTCTCTCCTACTCCACACCCTAGGTTGATTAGTCATCCCCATCCAAAGGGAGATTCAATAATTTATTGAATGGAGAACACAAAAAGGCTCATATATTTTATTTTTTGATGGTGCATCAAGAGGGAATCCAAGGGTGGAAAGAACATGGGGGAGTCTTCATAATCCTAGAGGATAAATGGTAGTCTCCTTTACGTGGGGACTTGATCAAGCTATAAATAATAAAAAAGAAGTGATTGCTCTCTTGTGTGGTCTCACTCTCGCAGAAGAAGATAATGTTATAAAATTACCAATGATTGGACTGACTCAATGGTTGTAATCCATGCAATGACTGGGAAGACCTCCCCTTCAGGAAGCAAGCTAGTGCTCATCATTGTTAGAGAAAAAAAGATGAATAATTCTCCAAAATTTCATTCTTCCATGTCAAACGAGAGTTAAACATTGAAGCATACTATTGGGCTAATAAAGCCACTGAGCTTAACCAAGGAATGCATTACAAAAATGAGGTGTATTATCAATTTTTTATCCTCTAAGGTATGGATTGAAAGACATGTCAATCACATTTAATTATTGCATGATCCAATTCTACATGTATCGCCATTGTGGAACTAGAATGGGAGCACCAAGGACATGCCATATCATCCACCACATGTTAACCTCTACTTTGCCTATGGATATTGAATGTTGCAGATTTGAACAACGCCAACCTTGTGGGATAATGGAAATTGGGGGTTGGGTGTTGGATGAACCATTTAAGTTTTCTCCTGGTGGGGAAGTGCATTTATATTTTGGTCTCTATCAATGTATTTGTGTGGTTGTCATGTTCTGCGTTCTCATTGTTGGGATTGCCCATCATGAAAAATTTAGTGAGAAAAAATTGGGTTTCAATCTTGGCATATACTCTAGGCTTCTGAGGGTTATTAAGAGGTCTCACGACACCTCCTCTTATTATTTGGACAGAGTCCACTACACAAGTTTGAATACCAAATTTCAGGTTCAATTTGTAGGGAAACAAAGCATGTAGAATATAAATGTGTTGGAATTACAAAGAATATTGCGAAGGCATGAGGACTTAATTCAGTCCAATACGAGCTCACTACTCTCTGTGATTTCTAAATTCTAGAAGAATGAGCATCAATGCAATTCCTAGAATGCAACCATTATGTGCTTATTGGTACACCATAAACAAAGGATTGAAACACTTGAAGAAGAATGCAATATGCTTCAAAATTTGGTTCTCAACCTTCGTAAGGCTACTTTTTCTACCACTTCAAACAACAATGTTTTAAAATTTTCAGTTTAGAATGAGCTCAAGGAAGATGAAATAGTCCATCAATTGAAGGAACCAATGGAAATTAAGAAGCATAACTCCCTTGTTTCAAATGTCGTCTAGGAAGAAGCAAATAGCCTCCATGTATTTGGTTAGTCTCTATGTTTTTTTGTGTTATTAGGCTTTTAGGTGCTTTTGTTAAACATGCCACTTGTAGGACAACTTGGAACATCTACTATAAAGTTTATTTTAAGCTTATTTTTGTAGACTCGGAGAACTGTTTATGTAGATTGGAAAACTATGAAGCAATCTCATGTATTTGTTGCTAGCATTTGGTTGCATCCTTTTGATCATATAATATAATATTCATATTTTGGTTAACAAAAAAAACAAATCTAAAAATTATATCTAAAATTAAAGTTTAAAGAAGATTTAAACCATAAATACTTTAGCCATAAATATATCATAGCAGATTTTAGTTCATTTTAAAAAGACCCAAATCATCAGAATTTAAAAAAAAAATGAGTAAATCAAAATGAAACTTTACCTCACTAATGAACTTACTAAAAGATAAACTTCGCTTTTAGTTCACTCTATAACTTATATTTAAAACTAATTTATTTTTTTTAAACAAATAAAATTTATTAAAACTAATAATTGAAATAATTAATTTCCACTTAAAATCTAAAAAAAGATCATTTTAAAAAATTATCTTCAAATTAAAAAATTTATACAAACTCTAATAAGAAACTAAAAACATTCTATAAAACAAAACCTTAAGAATTGAAACACCACTTATAACCCAAATCTAAGTCAAAATGATATGTTAATGAGAAAATTCTAAAAGCTAGAAGTTAGAAACGCTCTAGATACCCGAGGCTAATTTATATGAACACTTCATTTGTCAAAACATATAGATTAACTCATACCCCTATCTAGATTATCTCCAATTTATTATAAGTTATTTATTATAAGTTAGTTGGAGCAACAAAGCACAATCTTTATCTTATTATTGGGTTTCTTTACTTGGATTTTTTAGGGTATATTTTATGGTCATTGTGTTGATAGTGTGCTTATTTTTGTTGCTAGAACTTTTCTCTTGTATTTTTATTTTATTTCAATATTTTGAGTGTTATAATATAATTATATATTTATTATAGTTAATCATTTATATGATTTAGATTAAATCATTATATTATTTGTCATCTATCTTGATGTTTTTAATGTTTTTAAAGTGAAAAAAAATGGAGGAATCAACTTGCATGGTCATTTTAATGGCAGGTTTCAATTTCAAAAATTGGGGTTCGAAACCTTCTGGAGCCATTTTTGTGCCATTAGAAAGGTCTTTGACTATAAGCTAGGTAATTTTTTACCCAAAAAAATGTCGTTTGATGCCTCAAAATGGCTACAAAAGGTTTCAAACCCTAATTTTCCAAATTGAGCCCTGCCATTAAAATTACCCTGCAAGTTGATTCTTCTAGTGTTTTCGACTCTAAAATCATTGAGATAGATGAAAATAATATAATGATCCAATCTAGATCATACCTCCCCATTTAAGGAATCTTTTGGTCCCCAAAAGCTTTACTGAATGAGGTGAGGAAATTCCCTCCAACCTTCTCTCTAGAGTACCATTTTTCTTTCCCTAGAGGTTTTCCTCTCAACTGAATCTGCCAAAGGTCATGTTGCCCCTATCTTTTAGTTTTGTACTTATTCTACAAAATTGTGTCTTCTGCCAACTCTTCCTGAGCATTTGGTGCTAAGTCCTATATGGTAGGTAGTGCCTGCTACTCCTCCTGATCCAACATGGAAGGCTCATAGAGTTTCAAATTCTCTACATTCACTACTAAGTAAATGCACATGTATGGGGATATATTGAGTTTGTAGGTGTTATCTCCCACCTTCTCCAATATATCGAAAGGGTCATACCACATATCCTTGGTCTTCTTAACAAGACCCTGTAGTCTTTCCTTGTTTAGTTGTAACCAAACCTTATGCCCCACTTTGAATGACTTCTTGGTTTTGTGTTGATCATTTATGGCCGTATACTTTTCACGTGACTTCTTTAATGTCTCATTTACTTGCAAATGGATCTATCTAATCTTCTAAACAAATTTTTCTACTCTTAATGAATCGCCTATGAGGTCCTCCCTCACTCCTCCTTGTTGTCCATATACAACATCCAATGGTGAAGGTGGCAAATATCCAGAGCAAGTTTCAAAAGGTGACTTACCAGTAGAAGTGTGGACTACTATGTTATAAGAGTGTTGTATATAAATCAAACTTTCATCCCAGGTCTTCATATGCTTCTAATTGTAACCCCTCAAAATCTGAACCAAAATCCTATTGACTAATTTTGTCTGCCCATTGGTTTGTGGATGGAATAATATAGATATCTTCAACTTAGTTTCCCTCTTATCCCACAATGTAGTCCAAAATGAACTGAGAAATCGGGTATCCTTGTCTGAGATGATGCTCCTTGGTATCCCAAAGTGCACCTAGATTTGTTCAAAGAACTTGTTTGTTGCTTCTTGTTCTTTGATGGTCTTTTTGCAATGCATGAGAATACATATCTTATTGAACCTATCAACTACCACACACAGATAGTCACGTACCTTCATGGTTGTTGGTAAACCTCCCACAAAATCCATGGAAATTATTTCCCAAGGTCGAGTGGGTACAGGTAAGGGATGGTATATATCTTTCTTCCTATTACTAGATTTGTTGGTACAACAAAGTATGCATCCTCTGATATGTTGAAATTTTTGTATGAGAGATGATATTGTATATATTCTTTCATTATTATTTAATATGCAAAAAGGATCACGATTGAAAGATAGATATGCACATAACAACAAGACGTATCCTCAAGGAAACCCTCAAGGGGGAGAAAACCCTACAAGCTTTCCTCATTATAGATTCCTCCAACATGTACAATGTCATGCAATGCTCTTTCATGAAATCAAGACCAAAAAGACACAAAGCAAGAATAGCCTCCTAGATAAGTGTGCACTACTTTCTTGTACTTATATTCAATGAGATGCTTCAATATGACTCGATATAACCTCTATGCATACTCTAAAATATCTAAAATACATGAATTATCAATAAAACCTTTCACAATGACTTATCAATAAACCATTTCACAATGAATTATTAATAAACCATTTCACAATAACTTATCAAGTCAACCTTATCGAGGTTATGACCAGTACAATTGCACTTAGGAATAACTTCCGAAATTACATAACATCTCAACACTCCCTCTTAATGAAGAAGGTATTCTATCTGACACAGACTCTAACATTGTCCCCATCCACACGAGCTCATGACCATTGAATTTCGAACACACAAATTTATACATCGCAGGAAATCCATAGTGAATTCATAGCGTGCATCCAAGGCTACTGGGTAGCTCTCCAATAGCTAAAACATGTCATCATTAGACTATCCAATTTCCTATAGAAAACTTGGATATATTATGCATGACATACAATACCCTACAATAAAATATGTACCTCGTCTCTTCAACATGCATCCAGGGGCAATGGGTATCTCTCCAATAGCTACAACATGTCATCATGACATCCACTACCCTGCGATAACATCTGAATCCATCACTCCCTCTAAAGAGGGACTATGTCAAGCTTGTCCATGAAGTACTCAAATTCTTCCATGACAACGACTTTGTCAACACATCCACAACCTACTCATCGATAGCCACATATTGGAGCGTCACGTCTCCCTTCTGCACCATATCCATGATATATTGATACATGATTTCAATATGCTTCTACCTATCATGAAACACTGGGTTCTCTGACAACTTTATACAACTCTGGTTGTCACACAAGATACAGGTCACCTCCATCGCAATATCGAATAATCCAATCAACAATTTCCAAAGCCACACTGCTTCGCGACTTGTTGCACATGCTACCACATACTCTGCCTCAATTATACTAAGTGCTACACATGATTCCTTCTTACTAATCCATGAAATCATATCGGATTCCAAAGTGAAGCAACATCCCAATTTACTTCTCTGGTTTGCAACACTACTGGCCCAATCTGAATCTGAATATCCAAGTAGAGCGATCTCACTGTTTGCAACACACTTGAGCCCATAATCCATTGTACCTTTAAAGGTACCTTATCACATGTTTTACTGCAATCATATGAACACGTCTGGGGTCAACCATGTACTGACTCATGGTGTTCACATCAAAACATATATTTCGTCATGTATTCGTCAAATACATCAATGATCCAATCATCTACTTGTATAATGTAAAATCCACAACCTCTGAAATTGTATCCTGCAACAACTTCAAATTTGATACCATAGGTGTAGCCATTGCCTTGCAATCCAATATCCCAAACCTCTTCAGGATTTCCATTGCATACTTCTCTTGACCTAAGAAGATTAAACTAAGATTTTTCCATACCTCCATTCCCAAGTAATAGTGCATCAGACCAAGATCATTCATATCTAATTCAGAGGCCAACTCCCTTTGTCATTGAAAACCTTGATTGTCCAGTCTACCTCACTGGATGCTCCCTCTGTGACTTTGTGACAATATTTACATTTTCCAAAGCACACAATATCATGGTAACCACCACATCAATACATTGACACAAGCTTCATGTGTTCTCAAATACAGAGGGTTTGTCACTGCTTCTTATGTCCATCTCGATCACTTCTCACCAAATATTCGTGTTGATCTTGATCTTCTTCTCTGTTAATTTCTCTACCTGAGCTCTGAACTCTTAGAATCTATTGAAGACCTCATCCTTTGTATTTATGAAGAATATCCATAAGTGTCACATAGTATAATAATATTGGTAAACTATCATGTGCCTAGAAGCATCACAATCTACTAACCAGGTATCCATGGTAACTTGCCTAGAACAATAACAAGAACATCTCCATGGAGCAAGCATTTCCACGGTAATTTATCCAGAACGTAAAGAGAGTAAGGCTCAACACAATGAAAATAGTTAAAATAGTTGATTCCATTATCATCCTTCCATTCATAAGAGAACAAGGAATTTCAAATAGACAAATTCAATTCACAAGAAATAAACTATCTTCGATGTGCTAGCAATTCTCAACGAGGTTGAGAATACTCATTCCTATGTGCAAGAAATGCAAACTGTTCTCATTCTCCATATTGCCATGGACTCTGAAGGCCACCAGAAAGGTCAGCCACACCATTGAGCCACATTCAAGTGGGATTTCCTTGACTAATTTCTATACCTCATCCAAGCATCCAACACGACCAAGAATATCCACCATGCAGGCATAATGTTCCACTCTTTGAATAATGCCATAATCTTGACTCATGGAGTGAAAGTACTCACAGACTTTGTTCACTAGGCCCTCTTGGTTGCATGCAGATAAAACAACAAATGTGGTCTGGTTTCATCCCTGTGGATTGCATTTCTTCAAACAATATAAGGGCTTCCTTGCCATGGCCATATTGAGCACATGCTGCAATCATCACAATCCACAATACAACATCTCGCTGAACAATTTCATCAAACACCTCACGTGCACTTTCCACATCTTCACACTTTCCATACATGTCAACCAAAGTGCTTCCCACAAAAACATCACAATGAACTCATGTTTTAATGATATAAACATGAATCTCTTTGCCATGTTCCATAGCTGTTAGAATGGTGCATGCTTTAAGAACACTGGTAAATGTGAATTAGTTTGGCTTTAAAGCATGCAGCTTGTGCTTCCATGAGAAAAAATCTGATGTCATATAACAATGTTTTTTCAAACATCATCAACCAACGTTCTTCTCTGTGTTCAGTATGAAGCATGTGTGTAAAGAATCCATAAACATGTTGCCTCAATATTCTGCCCCTGCTGCTAAGAGAGTGCAGCAGATTGCTACACGGAACCCCGACTCTGAATCCATAGAAGGGTTTAATCATTGCCACTAGTGTGTGTTGCCTCTGAGAACTATATCTTTCATAGTTTATGTGTTAATCACATCGATAATCCCACTGGTGCAGTGAGAGATGGTGCAATTATCTATCCAGACATTGCTCAATCCAAAGACAACAATCATGTCCTTGTCTAATCCTTTCATGTAACCAATATGATATGGGGAGCTCTTCACCATGTTGGACCTCGAAGACATGCAGTCATGAATGTTGAGGCTCTGGATTATCACATGGCTCACATACTGCACGATGATGCAGGGCCCATAGGCCATTTCCACAATGGCTCTTCTCCCATCTATGGTCTTATAGTTGTTCACCATCAATTCCACATTTAATTTGATCAACATTATGTGATGGAATATGATCCACATAAGTGCATACAAGATTACTCCATAATGCAAGGTGTCGAATTTGAATTTCACAAGGCCATCCCCTGGGTCGGT
Source organism: Picea mariana (assembly GCA_032191745.1). Taxonomy (NCBI): domain Eukaryota; kingdom Viridiplantae; phylum Streptophyta; class Pinopsida; order Pinales; family Pinaceae; genus Picea; species Picea mariana. The sequence goes on along the minus strand of JASDQU010107443.1, from coordinate 258,381 downwards.
CACTGTGTATATTCTCCCATACCTCCCTCTGACTGCACCACTTCCGAAACCGATTTCACAGTCGGGCAATGCTTGTTGGTGGTATTCCAAGTTGGCATTGTTTCTCTAGCAAGCGTCTAGCTCATTCAAATATTGAGTTGTGCCCAAACATTCCCAAGAATGATGTGACATGTCATAAACCCATAGATATGTTATTCTGAGATCCTTGTCAAAGAGTTTGACCCGCTGAACACCCTGACCTCCCAAGAGACAATAGGGATCCCATAATGAATAAGGTGGGAGTAGATTGTATTCGGCTGCTCTAAAAATCCATTTCTCACATCAACCAACACAGAAAACGTTCATTCACAATTTGAGCATTAGCATCTAAGGGTGAACCATATTTAAGTTTACTGTTAATTTCCTTTGACTCTTCTATCTTCTTCTAAGTTTTCTTGTTTTTCCGATCGAAGGCAATTCCTACAATATTTGAAAGACTTTCCCCATAGTAGTCAGTGGTTGAAACCCTTAAATTCCATCATTTTCCCTCGTCGGGAAAGAGAGGATTGAACACCATAAACATCCTCTCCGTTGGTGAATGTTGTAGGTACCTCTGGTAGCATAAGAACTCGTCGTCGTAATCTTTCAAAACATTGAAAATTCCAAACTCTCATAACACTCTTTGGAGACGGCGGGAGAATGTTGTGTGAGGGGGGCAACGTCTATCATACTCAATCAAAAACTCTAACCCTTGTTGATTTTTTAAGAGAGATGAAATATTCACACAAGACTCAAGTTATCTCAGGCTATCATGTGGGGGAGTCAAGCCCAGCCCACTCTGATACCATGTTGAAATTTTTGTATGAGAGATGATAATGTATATATTCTTTCATTATTGTTTAATATGAAAAAAGGATCACAACTGAAAGATAGATATCCAAATAAAAACAAGAAGTATCCTCAAGGAAACCCTCAAGGGGGAGAAAACCCTGCAAACTTTCCTCAGTATAGATTTCTCCAATATGTACAATGCCATACAATGCTCTTTCACGAAATCAAGACCAAATAGACACAAACCAAGAATAGCCTCCTATATAAGTGTGCACTACTTTCTTGTACTTATATTCAATGAGATGTTTCAATATGACTCAAAATAACCTCTATTTGTACTCTAAAATACCTAAAAGACATGACTTATCAATAAACCCTTTCACAATGACTTATCAATAAACCCTTTCACAATGAATTATCAAGTCAACCTTCTTGAGGTTATGAACAATAAAATTACACTTAGGAATAACTTCCAAAATTACATAAAATCTCAACATAATATGTCATGAGGTTATGAACAATACAATTACACTTAGGAATAACTTCCAAAATTAAATAAAATCTCAACATAATATACCATGCTATATCTTCTTTCATTTCGGGTCAGTACACATGTCTCTATAAGTTAGCAATTGTCTTCCCAACACCAAAATGTTCTACAATCTTGGAGGTGTGAGCCTTGATAAGTTGCAATCTTTCACCTTTAGGAACAAAAAGCTTGTCAAGCTTATAGAGTAACCAATTATGGAGATAATAGTCATCCTTACCATCACCTTATTTTAAATGAATTTGGCCTTGTAGTTTTTGAAACACCTCCTTGAAGGCATCATATTATCTGTATGCCTCTTTGTATGCATCAGGGTAAAAGGATCCATGTGCATCAGAGTTCCCAAAGTTGTAATCTTGTATGTGGGTGGCCTTGAAAGCATGTTCGTTGACCTGTTTTTGCTACCCTTCTTATACTTTATGACTAGATGAAACTATTGTAAAAACCCCATCCACTTGTAATGTTTTGTTTGTTGTATATTACTTTGATCCTGCAAATATTATAGTGATTGGGTGATCTATGTGGATGATGCTCTCCTTTCCCATCATATAGTGCTTCTACTTCTTGACATTTTGAACCAAGTCATAGAGTTCCTTGTCATCGGTAGGGTAGTTGAGAAATATTTCATAATGATAGCATGCAATCCTTCCTCCTTGCATCAAAACTTCTCCCATGGCATACCCATTTGCATTTGTTTCCACTTCAAAAGGATTTTTCAAGTTTGGCAAGGCAAGAACTAGTTCTTGACTAATCTTTATTTTTCAGCTAATCGAAATCCTTCTACTAATTCTTCCCCCACTGGAAACTCTTATCGCTCATTGTTATGGCATGGAGTGGTGAAACTACTATTGAAAATGAAGCTATGAAATTTTGCAAGTATTACAATGCCCCAACAAAGCTCCTAACTTCAGTGTCAGTCATAGGAACTGGCCATTTCATGATGGCCTCCATCTTTACGGGATCTATCTTAAGTTCCCCTCCAATGATAACATACCCCAAATACACCAATGACTGCTGAGAAAACTCACATTTATTGAGGTTAGCCAACAACTAGTGCTTTTTCAGGGTCTATAACGCTTGCATAAGATGTGAGATATGCTCTTTCTAGGTGGAGCTATAAACCAATATATTATCCAAACACACCATAAGAAATTAATCTAAATATAGGCATAACACATCATTCATGAGTCACATAAATGTAGCTGTTGCATTACATAAGCCAAATGGGATGACCAACCATTCATACAAACCTTTCCTTATCTCGAGGACGGTCTTCCAAGTGTCTTCTTCTTTGACACACACCTAGTGGTATCTTGATTTCTTTTCCAACTTGGTGAAGTACTTGGCATGTTACAACTAGTCAAACTACTCATCGATCCTAGGGTATTGTTTCTTGAGATTAATCTTTTTAAAAGTTATTTAATCGATACAAATCCGCCAAGTCCCATCCTTCTTGGGTACTATAATAATAGGTGACTCACAAGGTGAGGTGCTCGGTTGAATCACTCCTTGCTCCATGAACTTCTTCTTCACTTCATTTGTTTCTAGAGCCATTTCGATGCATCAAATGGCGTTTTTGGGGGTCAAAATTTTCCCATCTTTAATGAGGACCCCTTGATGTTGATCTACACTCAGAGACCTTTCCAATGACACAAAAATCGTGTCAATCATAGTTCATATGAAAAATTTATTCCTCCCACAAGTTGAACTACCGTGCTAACTACTAGGGTATGAGAGGATGCCATGTCAACTCCCATTATTTACACATATGGGGATAGCCATGTGTGTAATTTCAAGAATATTATAGAAGGTCCAAAACATTATCGCAATTGAGGGTTGATGAAGTCAAAACCCTACACCTATATGGCTATCAACCTATGTTAAATACTAAGCCGCTAGGAGGAGAAGGGGTTCCATTCTTTGCATTGTATATTTTTCCATGGTTGAGCAAAACATCTAAGAGTGGTATTTATTGAGAATAACAGAGGAGGGGGATTTTGTAGCATTTGTTTATTTTACAATGTCAAAAGGTAACTCCATAGTGAGTTCTCATTCCTTTGCATGTGCATTTTATAACTGAAGCAAATAGAGTAGAGCATAGACCTCACCTTCTAGCTAGGTTTTCTCTCATATTGGGTTTCCCAAATCAAATCTTGAGTTCATTTGTGTGGATGGTGTGTATTTTTTGCATGTTCTTTATTTTTATATTTAATTTATTTCTTAGATTCAAGCAAAGCTAGTAATTAAATAATTTGGGATCTACGGAAATAAACTGCAAAAAATATAAGATTTCATAATAGTTTAAGATTTGGTATGACGAACTATTCCACTAGAATATCCATGACAGTTTATAGATCAACATAATAGAACATAACCTCACAATTTTTGCAATAGTATTTAAGATTTGTCATGATGAACTGTTTAGTGGTATATCCACAACAATCCATAGATCATATTAGTATCAAAACAATTTTATGGCTTCTAATGAAATACATAATGGATTATGTAAAATTAATTTTGATGACTTATTAAAAAAATCACCCTTCTTTATAAACATTGTTATCAATTCTCTCCTTCTTAATTAATGTGTAAATTTTATATTTTAATTTTGTTTTAAAGAACATAATTTAATTAATACTTATTTGATTAGCCAAAACCCTTTGGAAGGGAGGGGCTCGAGCGGGTTCAAATTTGATCGCTAGTTATGACCATTTTATGAATATGACATTGGGAAAAAAAAATTAGATCAACATTTATGAATAGTTTCCCATTAAATGCTCTATTATTACATAAAATAGTAGTTTTCTATAGGGATAAACCAGTGAAAATGTTCCATTCCATTCTCTAGGTAATTAAAGATGGTGGAGGGAAAATCAAAGGAATAGTAATAAGTATTTAAGCCAAGCTCAATGCCTGAGATATGTATGTATATATTTGGCGATGGAGGAAGAAGGTGCTAGTATTGGAATGTGTCGATGTGGTGATGGAATCTAATTGATCAACGGGTAGTTTGATCCTATATCATTCAATTTTCCTACAATGGGTTCGGGTGGTTGGAACTTGGCAGAAACATATCATGCATGGATCAAATATATATATCTTATTTTTACAAATTCAAATCTAAATACATGTTTTCTAAATATATGTTTTTAATAGGTAAACTCATGAATGACTTGCTTTGTAGAGTTTACAGAGAAAGAGGGTTTAGAGACCAATAGTAATAAACAATTCAGGGTCGGTGTTTCGAGAAGTGGTCTACAACAATGGAGGATATCTACAATGGAGGACTACAACAATGGAGGAATGATACTGGAGGACTGATTCTTAGGAGTACTATTACACTGGAGGACCTCTAGCTAGTCAGGTTTCCAGCAGACTCCCTTTGGCTTTTTGTAGACTAGGATTTTTTAGATGTTTTCTCAGGGTGCTGAGAAGACTGTTATCCCCCAGGATTGCTACTTCTTTCTTCTATTCTTTTTGAGTCTAGATCTTAGTGGGGACCTGAGCCTATTCGGAAAGGACTCTCCTACAATCCCATCAGTCGACAGTTGTCTTGGAGTTATGCTTGGTATCACACAGGAGGTTGTCTTTTTACTAGTCAGTCTCTAGTATTTTAAGGTTGACCTTTAGTGAGATTGATGTCATAGGTGTAGGTTTTTCCAAGTGTCACACTTGTCTTTCTTCGGGCCCGACTCCTGCTTGATTTCGGGACCTTCGACATCCCTTTTATGTACTCTTTTGGTGAGATCGTTCCTTCCTCATTAGTTTCTTTTCGATTCTGATGGGCCATCTCTTCCTCTTTATTGCATAGCCTTCATTTCTTGTTTCGAGGTGGTTGAGGTGACGGCTTTTCATCAAATATGACGGAAGCAATTGTTAATGCTTTAATGAGCTCAATGGATGAGGCCATTTGGAAACAAGTAGGATTTTTTACTGAGGCCTCAGAACATCAACCACATTATGCGAGCTTCCATCTCCCTGTCAGTACTCTTAACAAACGGTCTTCCATCCCTAATACTCTGGATGGTTTTGTTCTAGGCTCAAAGTCCCTGGCTGGTAGTAGTCTTCCTACTGGGTATTTTTCATTTACCTATGATCAGAAGAGAACAATTTCGTCTACTAGGACTGGTCCAAAGGAACAACTGCATGCCCCCTCAACTCCCAGACCAGGACCTAGGTTTTCAAACCTTGGAAAACCAACAAAGTGAAACGACGTTTCATTCTCGGCTCTAACGTTGGGTTGGAGGGCGTGTGCACGATGGCCATGTGCACCTTGGTCGACAGGTTCTCATATCGTAAGTTAGTTGCAGTATCCCTGGAACACTAGGTGGAGTCAACTTGGAAACCCCTCCTAGGGTATTCGTTGAATATTATTCACCTGACTCGAGGTTAGTTTGGATTTAAGTGTCGTAAAATGGAGGATGCTTCTGTTATTCTAGATTCTAGGTGGTTGGTGAATGGCGGAAGTATTATGATGAAACATTAGCACATTTCTTTTGATCCCGCAAAAGAGTACTTCCATTTTCGTCACCTTTGGGTTTTAATGCCTAGCCTGCCACTCCAATGGTGGAATAAGCAGACCTTGATGGAGATAGTCAATGGGCTTGGTCGGTTTCTAGCGGTAGATGAGGAGGCTCTATTAGCAGGAGACAAGCATATGTGTAGAGTGTTAGTTGAAATTGATATACATGTGGGTCTCCCAGAAGCAGTGGAATTGGAATGGCGGGGGATGATTCGCACTCAGACTTTCGATTATATGGGGGTCCCGTTTTGGTGCACAAGGTGCAGACAGACAAGTCACCTCCATCGGGATTGCCAAGGATTTTACCAGGACGACTCTTCATCAGAATATGTGTTGTTGTAGAACCCTGCTAACTCAGACCCTCCTGAAGTTTCGTTGGGTGGATGGAATGTTCATATCCCTGAAGTTGTTTCGCCCGAGGATGACTATTCTGACACCTCCTTCACAGGTAAGGTAAAAACTTTATGTCCTTCTCTTTAACTTTCTATTTCTTCTTGGGAAAGGATTAGTTTGGATCATTCATTGGGCAGGGACTTCTCGCTTTCTCCTACTGACACCCCTGTCGAATCACCGGTGATGGAATCCTTACCAGATTTATTCCCGTGTAAGCGCTTGAGCTCAGGGGGGGTCAGTCTCAGACTCAAAGGGGTGCTTGTTCCTCTGTGTATCCTACACCTTCTATTAGGGAATTTTTGGGGAATACCACGGGAGCCTCAAGCTTACCTTTTGTTATAAGGATGTCTAGGTTGGATTATGGTTTGGGTAGGGTGGGGAGAGGGACTATGCCAAACTCATTGGAATTGGACTTTGTATGGGATAACCATCGGGGGGCTCTTCAAAACCTTTGTTAATTGAGACTGAAGTGACTCTCCTTTCATCAGTACAAGATCTTAGACATGTCGCGGGGTTAGGCAATGTGGATAGGAGGGGGTGGTAGCCTCAGTGCGGTTCTGGACACACTTGTTCCGGCGCTACATGAACTCTCAGAGCCTCAAGCATTACTTACCTTTAGAGGAAAAGAGATAGTTACTGTTGACCCTTCTATGTCTCGTTGTTGTACTACACAGAGCTCACTGGCAAATCCTCCAGCCATGGGCGCCAAGTGTTTTTTGTGGTTGAAGGGTTTAGGCTATGAACTTTCTCCCATCAAAACTTAGAGTGCTCGAAAACGAGCGGAGGTATGCACAAAGGAACATGTATCGTTCTCTTCTTCTGATTCTTAACATGGGGCACTTAGAGGCATTAAAGACCTAGCTCACCTTAAGTCATGATAATTTTGTCTTTAAACTTAAGGGGAGTGGGGGGTTCCCATAAACTTGCCTCAGTACATCATCTTTTTCAGCAACACCAACCGAATATTATATTCTGAGACTTTAGTGGATGAGATTTGAGTCTGGTCTTTCCTCAGTCGTCTAAAACCAGAGTGGCACATGGTTGTGGTTAGTTTGGCTGGAAGATCGGGGGGTATTGATCAAAATCTGGATCAAGGGATCAAATTTTTGCCTGTTTGGCTCGACGAACAGATCACGATATCTTCTCCATACGGACTCCGTTTGAGAAAGTAAATATACCGCAGTATATGAAATAAAACATAGACCCCGCACGTATATTACAACACACGGTTATATGTTGTAACGGAACCACAGTCATATATAAACCCGCGCGCAAACACCGATGGTATGGTCATATATAATGGAGCATGGAACCTTGGGTCGGGGCTAAGCCCCGACCCGCCCCCCTTTCCATTTATTACAAGGCACAAACATAAATATATGCGCATTGACATATGAAACAAGGAACAAAAGCTGGCATAGTGGTTAGCGGAGATTGGTGAAGACTTGGACGCAGATGGAGGTCACTGGTTCGAATCCGGTCGGCAACATACCAAACTTTTGTATGCAAACCCAATAGCCAATAAAGGGGTGCCACGTGGCAGCCACTGATTGGGCCACGTGGCACCTTACCATATGCCAAAAACATGCCACGTGTCGCATCATCATTCGTCGAACATCTGCCAATCAGAAACTGCCACGTCACCTATGCCATGTCAGTGCCACGCATGCTGCTGACATCATCCGACACACAGGATGCTGACGTCACCCTGTGCCACGTGTCACCCTTCCAGTGGTGACACATGTCACCTCTGAATTGGTCCAACCATACGCCCAAAAGTCCAAAAATGCCTGACATGTGTCACTCCCTGGAGCTGCCACATGTCCTGTATGGACCTGCCACGTGTCCTGTATGGACCTGCCATGTGTCCTGTACGGATTGTACGGACAGGTACAGTCACCATCAAATTTTTGCCTGTTTGGCTCGGCGAACAGATCATGATATCTTCTCCATACGGACTCCGTTTGAGAAAGTAAATATACCACTGGAATCAGGAAGATGAGACGGACGCAATGGCATCGTTTTTGTCGCATTCCGAGCACTTTGAAATTTGAGCAAAATTTGATCCCCTGATCCAGATTTTGATCACACCTTCCCACTGAAAGGCTTTTGGACCCACAAAAGCTTATTTGTCTGATTTCAAATTATATCAAAATCTTTTCGACAATCACCTGAATACATTGACATGCCGTGCATTGCATCTGGCTATGTCCTTCAACCACTGCTCTTTGGCTGTTGCTGACCCACTGCTCTCTCTATGCTTGGAAGAATGCCAACCTTCCCACTGAGAATCAAGTCTCTCTTCGAACTCTTTGGCGTCAAC
>JASDQU010107443.1:163408-196451 GCA_032191745.1 Picea mariana | reverse complement strand
GCTGGTGTGGTAAGGGTGATTTAATTGAACTCACTGTGAACCAAATATGACTCACTGGAGTAGGTACGATACAACTTGTTAGCGTCACCTTCGTCTTCATGGAGCTCCTCTTTGCCACCTCAAAGGTTTATATGAAGGTAAGGTCTCACTGGAATTGTATCATTTCACATTTCCATTTAGCACTTTGTTCTCTGTCCAAGCCTCTTCTCCACATGCAAGCTCTCACTCCAGGGGCTTCCCTCTCCCTGCTGGTGTCCATTTTTCACCTGTAATATGCACACCATTTGCTTTTCCCTGGAACCTGTATAATGTTTGCTTCTCCACCTCTCTCCCCGTCGAGATTACACTATGTCGAGGGAGTGAGGAAAACCCAAACGAGGGTCGACATACTACAACTTTGTAGCCCGACGCAATCGTCTAGACCCCTCGCTACCCTCTAATCCGTCTACCCGCTCTGTTAGCCCCTCCCGTTCGGACCAGAATTGGCTTGAAGATCTCCATCCTCCTCCAAGCAATCTGGAGTCACCACCTCCCATTTCCAACCCCATGATCGAATCAGGTGGTTGCCCAATAGAGGAAGAAATTCCTCCCAACGGGCTAGAAACTACCAGAACAATGCTAGTGCCCATCGACAATGCCAACCCCTCAGTACATCCTACAATTGCTCCAGGTGGTTTTGTGATCGAGGAAGAAATCCCCCCCAGTTGGTTGAAAGACTTGCCAACAAGGAACACCCCAGACACCACAAAGGTATCCCAATGGTTGGCCATGGAAGAGACTCCTCCGACTAAACTCGATGCAGCAAAAACACAACATGAGGCAACAATGGTGAGCACAGAGTAGGTTTCGCTCAACCCACACCGTTTTTCAGAAGACTACCTTCAACGGATTTTCGAGATGCGTAGGAACTTGGTGGACCAACTCCACAATCAGAGCATCCTCAACCGTTGCATGGACCTCCTATTTGACTCCCTATCTAGTGCACCTTCCCATAGGCATTGTTTGACTTGTAGTCAACCGTTCATCTTCACTAACAAACCATGATGGATGCTCGTGTTTGCCGCACCTTTAGTTTTTTAAGCATTTTGTTTTCATGTCTTGACATGAGTCAATTACAATCCATTTTTGTTTTTGTTAAAACTCTGGTTTTAGACTATAGCCATGTCTCTATGTTTTCCAGGCCACCTGTTCTGGTTTCCACGCATGTGGGAGAACAAGTGGCATACTTTAATCAATGTATTGACATGAAGACTCTATAAGGCAATACAATCTTTTTATTTACAAAAAAAAAATGAGCCTTTGGGAGCAAAGTTTTGTGATACATGGAATTTGGATCACCCAAAACTTAGAGTACACCTCAAATCTTAGTCGGATTTAGCCCCATTTTTTTCCTTAAAATGACATTTTTTGTTTGCTACATGGTTATTCTATTCCTATACTCAATTATGGCTATTTTTATGGATAACTAGCATATTATTTTAGGTGGCTAGGTTTTACCTATACATGATGATGTTGTTACTTATCAAGGTCTTGAAATTATATCAACAAAAATTAGGCCAATAACTTTGAATAATGTAGATTTGTTTTTCTTTAAACACACACACACACATAATTAATGACATAATTTTAATTTTTTTAAAACAATATGATGATAATGGTGATGATGATGATTAACCATCCACTGAGACTAAATTTGGTCTATCAAACCTTAATAAGGTAAATGATTACTTATCTTTCTTTAGAATTTATTTCTGTGCTAAAAGGGTATTAAGAGAAGTGCTCTAAGATCACCATAGTTTTGTTTAGTTAGAAGGTTAGGAAGGTTTGACATATCTTTCTTTCGAAATTGAGATCTAATCTAGGTATAGGTTGGACATTCTAATAGGAAGTGTTTTTTATCTTCAATCCTCTTAGTGTCACAAAGATGACATATTCTTTCATCCCACAATGTTTTGAGAATTTTCCAACGCCTAGTTTCACTATGGACCTCATGAGAATCGGTTCTTATTTTAGTACTGTTGATTTTTTTCTTTACACTAGTCAAAACAAAAAGATATTTATGATATTCTAGATTAGGGTTAATCACCTCCTTATAATATCTTAATTTTTTTCTCCTCTAGCTCTTTATCGCACCACAATTTATCCTTAAATTTAGATGTACTAATATTTTTAATATTATCCTTATTTTGTAAAATAATTTCTTCCTTTATTCCTTGATGGTTTTACCTAGACTGGGCATCCTTATGCCATCCCCGCTTGAGCCAAACATGGTTTTGGCTAGAGTTTGAAGCAATCTTGGAAAGTTTTTTGTATTCAATTATGTTTAACTTGTTGTTATAAATTAGGTACTCGGTCTTATACATTAGGTACTTGTTCTTATATCTATATGTGATTCCTTTAAATATTCACTTTGTTACCCATATCACCTAGGGGTAACCAGAGGAGATCATGTCTCATGGTCCATAATGCAAACAATGATCTTGATGATGATGATCAACATTCCCCACAAACAACAACTCCTCAGATGCCTCCCCCCTCATCATAGCTCAACCCATTTCACTCGATCAACATAGTTCGTCTAATGATGGTGGCCCAACACACATCAGGTACACTAGTCATTGTTTCATATAAAGTCTTACATTTAATACATTAGTCATTTAGGTGAGGATCATGGGTTGAAGTTATATAATGGATCATGATGCTTGTAAGTTATGCTTGTTGCCTTGTTTCACCTTGGTGGCCATCATTGTGTCCTAAGCCAGTGTTGTCACTCCTGGGAAAAGGGGTACTATCAGGAGGCCTTAATCAAGGTAACGTACCACTCCCTTCCATACTTAACACATTCCATCTATTTTTATTCCATTATCCTATCTTTTGGGAATGATTGTTACATGTACACCAAAAAGGTCCAGGCCTTCATCCTATGAGAAGAAGGGATAGAATGTCGAGGTTGATGCAGCTGGTAAAAAGAATAGAAAAACATGTTCTAAAAGAAAGAATAAATAATGGGATGACAAGGGACCAAATGAAAAGCCAAAGGTAAACTTGAGCTCTACCCCCTTGCTATGAGGAGATCACCCTTAGTCCTAATGCACTAAATGCATATCAAATTAAAAGGACTCAATCCCAATAAGAAAATAAATGCATGAACCTGAAAAGGGGACTTGTAAAGTAATAAATGACTATCAAAAGGAAAGAAGGGGTTTGGAATACACACATTGTCAAGGAAATGGTAACTCAAGCACCAAACACTCCCTCTACAAAGGCACTCATGGAGATAAACCCACATGAGGCCTTGCATGTCAATGACACCATGACCATGAAGCAAACCCCATGTCACATCATTCACTTATACTTGCACTTTGATGGGCTTCTCAAGAACTACTCCTCTACTTGGGTATTGATACACCTAATGGGGTCTTATGATGGTCCTCCCAAACCTAAACTTGGTAAATTCCATATAGTCTTGAGCTAATGTGAATTTTCAAGAAGATACCTAATGTGAATTTCCTACATGGATTTTGTATTAATTTGTGGCTTACTTTGTATGATTCTATTGGCTCTTGTATCTTGTAGTTGTTGGTCTTACCTAATTTCGTGAACCTTGCTTGATGATGACGCACCTTTGACATAGTCCTTTAGACGATGTTTTGATGATTGCACCCAGGAAATTACAAAATGTACAAAGGATGTTTCACCCTTGATGTTGAACGTTGAGTCTTTTGATGACTTGACTTACCTCCAGACACCTTCCAACACCTCCTAGACCTTGGATGTTGCATAGATGAGCTTGGATGTTGCATATATGGCTTGATGTGATACTAAGAGGGCAAGAAGCCCCTCACCATGGATATTGTTCCCTTTGAGAATTTGAGCTTGGGGTTGATGACATAAACATTGATGATGATGGTGTACCTCTTCGAAGTGGTAGTGGAGCTATTTCCCCTCATGATGTCACACACTGTCCCTTGGATGTTGGAGATCTTGATGATGATGTCATGCTTTATGGTGACTTGATGATTTCCTAGGTTGACCTAGCATTAATGGTGATGAGTTGACACTTGATGGTGATGAGACATGAAGTTTGATGAGGGGATGTGACCCTATTGATGAAGAGACATGAATGTTTGAGGTACTTTTCACCTTTTGAGGAGAGACATGGCCTTTGGAGGCTCTTGTTCCCCCTTAGATGATGTTTTCACCTCCCTTAGAGGCTCTCACACCTACACGCCTGACTTTTAGGGAGACATTTTGATGTATTAGCAATATTTTCTTATGTTGGAGGCTATTTTTGGGGGTCGTCCTAGATCTATCCACCTTGTATCATGGATTTGTGTTGTTGTAGGGGCATCTAGAGAGGTAAAGCGCTAGGGCTTCCTCATATATATAGGATAGCACTTACTCACTTGTAAATCATAACTCAGTTGTATAGAAATACTTCTATACTTCTTGTTAGAACACATATAATTTTGAGCTTTTTAGCTTTATATATGTTTCCTCTTAGAAATAATTTTTTTTATTCAAAAAGTAAAAAACTTAGAAAGAGACCTTTTAAAATTAAAATAAATCCATTGGTTGTTATTTATCAATAAGGTGCTTACAATATCTATTGTCAATGAGTTACTCTAATTCGATTGAACGATCCTAATGATCTCTGAAGTTTAGAAGCTGCCTGAGTTTTAAAAGAAAGTCTTTAACGACCGCTTCATGCTTCGGGTATTCCAACAAACCTAAACAACAACTTTTTGGTGACATTGGATGTTCCTGAGATTGATTCTAAGGCTCAAAGAATAATGTCAAGCATCAAAATTTTTAAATGAAATGTTTGTATGAGTGCTTTTTCTACCTTCAGTTTTCTGAGAAATAATCTTTAAATGAAATTAATGATAAGATAGTACAGAGGTTGTATCCCATTATCTGAGTCGCAATTATAATGTCAAATGAAGTAGAAAGATTTACAAAACTGTTAAAACAAAGTCAAATATCAATAACAGATAATTCTCAGCTTGTTTGCAGTAGAAGAAAAGTAGAAGATGCACCCTTGAACAAGATATAAAAATGCAGTAATTCACACAGATCATAGGTCTTGTTTTACTCACATTAATAACAGAGGAAAAGTTGTTACTGAATGAACCACTGATATAATATGATCACAGTAGATGTAATACTAAATTGCAATCATTCACTCTTCAATAATTATAGAAAGAAATTCAGAGAAATGGAAACACATAGGAAACACATAACTCAAATTGAACGAAACTTACAATCTTTGTCTGCACTTGTATTAATAATCAAAAGAGTTTCTATTTTACATTCAGCAAGAAGCAGCCTGGAATAGATCTAAGATTTATCTATTTATACAAAAATTGTCTCAACCGAAAACTGTTGGACTTCCTACAACATCTGCCTAAAAATAGAATACAATTTGAATGAAATAATAACATGCAGATAGTGTTGAGATGTGATGATGCTTCATCTGTCCCTCCATTTGCTTGTATATAGCGCTTGTTTTCCTCTTCCCTTTAAACTAGGTACACATGTCCATTAAGACCATAACAATCATTTGGCTTACTGTCTTTTCCATTTGATCCTGTTGCCATATGTCCCTTCAAATGCGTTCACTGGGATAAAGAATTGCAGTTGAATACATGGGGGGGATAGTTATACAAGTAGCTCAGCGTTGGCTCGTTATGGGATGGCTAACAGTTACAGGGAATAGTGATTGTTCATGAATAGGATGATGTGGGAACATGTGTCCAATAAGGAGGTGGGATGAGTGGATGCAAGAATGTGGTTGGTAGGGATAGATGGGGTAAGTGATGTGTAGAGCGTGACAAGTTGGAGGGAGAAAGGTAAAGTGGGTGGAGAAAGTGGACGTTGTGCATGCTTTTTTCATTTTCTCCCAGCTACACTCACTTTCCTTTGTTCAATGCATTAGGTGCACATGCCCATCAATTCAACCACGAATCTTGAAGGCTCAATCCTTTCATTCAACTCAAAGGAAAAGATCTTCTTCTGTATTTGTGGCAGCTTCTCCCAGATATTGTTCACTTCTTCGACCGTGACTTGATATTGTGAACTTGGATTAACCAACCATTCATTGATTTTAAGTAAATCAATCTGGCTCATCTCTTGGATGGCCGCCTGAGTATTTTCCTTGTTCTTTCTGGAGCTTTGCTGGTTCATTTCTATTTTGATTTTCCCCAATGCCTCTGAGATATTATTCCCTTCGAATTCAATAAAAATTTTATTTATTGAAGATAATGCCTCTAGACAAGCCTCTTTTACATCTCTGGAAAGTTTCTTGGCTTCTTCCATATTTGTTTCCCAGGATTTTAGGGCCATTTCGCCTCTTACTTGTTCAGAATGAGAGAGAAGGGTAAGATGAGGCGTATTATCTTTCTGCTTCCATATGATAACCTCTTGAAACTTAGACTGGGATGCGTGGGCCTCTTTTTCCTTTACATAAATATTTTTTAGAGAAAGGTCTACGGCCTGATAGCATTTATGAATAACATCTACTTTTTGATAGAGCTCCTGCTGGGCAACTTCCAGCTTCTCATTGATTTATGATGCTTGTGTTTTGAAGGTAGTAATATCTATCATTGTGTTCTCTATTAGGTTCAATCTGGCCTGCAGTTGCTCAATCAAATTGTCACATTAAGTGATCAAACCTTTGTTGGTCTGTGAGCTCTGATATAGCAGCTCAAGGTTATCTTGTAACTACTTCATTTGTTGCTGATAACTAGCCTTGATTTGTTCAATGTCCTAGTTCATCCCGCTTCTAACAGTCTGTCCGGTACTATATATCTCATTCTGCAATTTCTCTACCAAGAGGCATTTATGTTGCATTTGTTCGGTTAAATTGTCCACTGACCATTGATTGGAAGTGGAAAAATCCCCTAGCAAACCTGCAACTTCTTTCACAAACTCATGACCATCTTGGTCTTTCCCATCATACACCAATCTCTGTCTCTTAGTGACTACTCCATCCTTTTAGTGGCATTCTCTTTTCACAATAGCTTTTCATTGTTGATTTTTCAATAGGCTAGGTTGAGCATGAATTTTAATCTACTTTTATCATTTAACCATAACCATAAATGTTGCAACAATCAATATCACAAGAAGAAGCACCATGCACAAGAACACAAAATGTATCCTAGGAAACCCTTCTCAACAAGGGAATAAAACCCAGCCAAATCCTTTGCTATATTCTTCAAGAGAAAGACCTTCACCTCCAAGAAAGACCTAGCACACAAGAGGGTACTTAAACCTTATAACTCTAGCGACCAAGAGAGGTGCACACCTTTTTCCAAAGAAGTGTACTTGCTGAAATTACCAAACTCACAAGTATGATATGATTCCACAATGGGGAATCATCCCTTACTTATATTAGACTTGTCAAATCAACAAAGGCGTCTTATTAGCGACTACACCAATCTCTGTCTCTTAGTGACTACTCCATCCTTTTGGTGGCATTCTCTTTTCACAATAGCTTTTCGTTGTTGATTTTTCAATAGGCTAGATTGAGCATGAATTTTAATCTATTTTTATCATTTAACCATAACCATAAATGTTGCAACAATCAATATCACAAGAAGAAGCACCATGCACAAGAACACAAAATGTATCCTAGGAAACCCTTCTCAACAAGGGAATAAAACCTAGCCAAATCCTTTGTTATATTCTTCAAGAGAAAGACCTTCACCTCCAAGAAAGACCTAGCACACAAGAGGGTACTTAAACCTTAGAAATCTAGCTCCCAAGAGAGGTGCACACCTTTTTCCAAAGAAGTGTACTTGCTGAAATTACCAAACTCACAAGTATGATATGATTCCACAATGGGGAATCATCCCTTACTTATATTAGACTTGTCAAATCAACAAAGGAGTCTTATTAGCTCAACAGGGCTGACCTCTCTAAGTCACTTTATAATTTATTATTATTATTATTATTAATATTAACAATATTAATTATCGTTTACATTTACTATCACATTAAGGTGGGGCCAACCTTTACCCTTTACATAACAATTAGGGTTACAGGTAGGTCTGACTCTTGAACAACATATAGCAAAGGATCTGATACACCCACTAGTGCTCATCCACTAGGGGCACATCCATAGGGATGTCATAGCTCTAGCTCACTGCATTACACAGAAGAACCAGATCTACACACGTTCACATGTGCTCATCCACATGCATGTCCACTCTACATATATTCTTTCCCACTGCCTCACATAGGAGAATCCTCTGGATTTGTCTCGTCAACTTTGCTTCTTAGAGGAGGCTAACACATCATCTTCATTTATGTTCTCATGACGATGCACCCAACACTTTGGGATTTCACACGTTCACCTTGTGCTCAACCACAGGCACGTCCAACTCATCAGATCGCCTTTCCCATTGGATAATCATCTGGAGTTCTTCTCACACTCTGAATGGAGGAGGTCATCTCTATGTTCCTAGCTCTATCTCAAGAAGGAACCACGTACCCTTCTTAGGGGATTTCTCTCCTAAGAAGCTGAGAGAACGGATTCACATAGTTGCAACGATCCACACCTCACAAGTTTGTAAGCTGGAGAATGTCTCACATAGTTGCATTCATCAACACTCCCTCTCAGCTAGGGAGGCATTCTTCATAAAGTCAGGTCTCACACGAATGTACTCTGAATTTTTTTGTTGGTTGGAGTCATCAATACTCCCTCTTAACTAGGAAGGCATTTCTCACCAAGTTACTCTAATTAAGAAGTCTGTAGTCTGCTCATGTGTAGGAAGGTACTGCAAGTGTACGATTTTCCTCTGCATCATATCTCTGATCTAAGAATATTTCATCTCATCATGTTTCGATCCATCAAGAAACATTGGGTTCTCAATAAGATTTACACATAGCTCTTGGTTATCATCATAGGATCCATATCATGGTCAAGTAGATCTGTTAGAAGCTAGTGCAACCACATTGCTTCACACACTCGATGTTATCTACCTCTGTGGTACTTAAGGTCACGTAGTTTTATTTCCTGTTGTTTTAGGAAGCCATGACAAACTTTACAGTATAACATCAACCGGATGTGCTCTCCCGATCCACTATACTTTTTCTCAATCTGAATCGGCATATCCTACAAAATCAAGTTCATACTGGAGGTATATCTCGGGCCATATCCAACTGTGTCTCACATATATCTCAAAACATGTTTTTGTTGTTGTCTAAGCATATTCACTGTTTGGAATGAATCAAGTATGGTGTTAGCTAGATACATCGGTGATCCAATCGATTGTGGATCAGTCTCGGTTGAATCATCATGAACCTTCTTCTTTAAATCCATCACGGTGGATTTTTGTATTCTGTTATACTGAACTTCTTTAATATTTTAACTGTATATTTTCCTTGACTCAGAAAAAATCTTATCGGTCCTCTGTCATACTTATTGTCCCAAGAAGTAGTGCATCATACTCAGATTCTTCATCTCGAATTCAGAAGTCAAGGATTACTTGTATTAAAAAATAATGCTTTCTGAATAAGTCATCAGAATTAGGCTCTCGTCACCAACACTGTTAATAACATAGGTTTGGATCAACAACACTCTTGTTGAAATCCAAACTCATCAAAAATATATCTATCTGACATAGTTTCCAACTCATGGATGGTAGTACGGATGAAAGTGAATCAGGTTTACTGGAACAAGTGTCTCATCATAGACAAGTCCCTCTATTTGTAAGAAATCTCTGGCCATATATTTCGGTTTTTTTTCCTCGACACTTCCATCAGCTGCATGCTTGATCTTATATATCCTCTTGGAAGTTATCATGGACTTCCCTTCTGGTCCCTGAATAATATATTATACGTCATTATGTAATATATATTGGTATTCTTCTGTTATGGCATCTTGTCATACTTGTTCTCTTGTTGCTTCTCTAAGACAAAGAATCTCAACATCAATGAAGTAGCTCATGACTGAAGGATAGCTCAAAAATCTCTTTTTCTTTATCAGAATGTGCCTTGAGAGACTTGTTTGATTATCTGCCTCTAGTTAACTCCTTTTATGTCCTACTGAACATATCATCTGGAGCAACTAGATCAATTGGAAGAATGTATGTCTCCATCTGAACTACTAAAGGGTGAGAAAGGCATTGTCTCACTGTTAATCTCCATCTGAGATTCTCTGGATTTTGAAAAGCTATCTCTTCTTCAAGGGCACCATCGTTTTATCTTTTTATTGTATGTTGAACAAATTAAATAATGTTTGGACTCACGTACTAGGGATAATGGTCCAAATCTTGAGATCTTTTGTACTAGAAATAATATTCATCATTTATTGAAAAATGCAATCAACTATAAAATTATAGATCAAATGATTTACCTAGTTGTAGTCATGTCCTTTTAGAGGAATTACTTCTCCTCTCTCTTCTCTTCACTCTTTTGAGGTGGATCTAGATCAATGTCAACGGTGGAAGCATATTGTCTTCCCTTCTTCCTGGTTGGACAATTTCTTGCAATGTGTCCATACTTGTCACATCTGAAGCACTACATTTATGAATCATCTCTTCTTTGATAACCTGGGTTGGATGGAGACTTTTCACCCTTAAATGTTTTCCTGAAATTTCTTTTGAATTTTCCTCCCTTCTTTGTATGAAGTGCAAGAGCATGATTTTGTTCTGAGGAATCGTCCACTCCTCTATTTCTAAGTCTAAGTTCTTCTTGAGTGCAATATGTCCATAGACGCTCAAAGGTTGGAAGATATTCTCTTCCACTGATACTCTGAATGAAAGGCTCCCATAATTTTGGAAGATTATGGAGAGTGGTTAAGACAAGTTCTCTATCAGACATGATTTCCTCAATGGTCTCTAGTTGTTCTTTAATCTCTGAAAACTTCATAAAAAAGAGTGCAATTGTGTCATCCTTCGTCATCTTGGTACTTTGAAGTTGTTTCTTTAAGGTAAGAGCTCTGAGATTGTTGTCACTTTCAAACATTCCTTTTAACATTTTATACATATCATAGGTTGTCTTCAAATTGACAATACATGGTGGGAGGTGATCTCTTACTGAGTAGATGATTATTTTTCTTTCTTTGACATCTTCTTCTTTTATTATCTTCTTTTCTATGTCAGTAGTTGTGTCTGGTAGAGTTTTAGTTGTTACATCCAAGAGATCATCTTCTTCAAGAGTGACTAGAAGCTTTGATTTCCAAGGGATGAAGTTTCTTTCTCCATCAAGCCTATCTTCTACTAATGTTTTGTTCTTCATTTGATTTGTTTCTTCAAACACCTACCGACTGGATTTTGAAAACCTAATGATTAGGTTGAATTAGCAACCTTGTATTATTTGGGATTATGACTTCCAATAATCAATTTGGTAGTATCACCGAGATGCTTGCTGATTCAAGAAAATGTTTTTTCAGAAACCCTAGAATTAAGATTCTGTAGGAATTTTCGGTACCCTTGAAACCCTAGGTCCAAAAATCAAAATTTCTCAGAATTTCTTTTTGAAATATTCTGGAGATGCGCTGAAAGAGGCCATACTCTTCTATTCCAAAAGTAGACCCAGTGTCCAAGTATTAAGGGCTGAATCACCACTGAGAATGAGGTCGTACGGATTTTTTGGAAACACTAGGAGGGTCGTACAGTTTTGCAAAAGAGGAGAGAGAGTTGATAAAAGGCTTGTAGCTTGTGAAATGGGTTCTTCAAGACCTATGCTCTGATTCCATGTTGATTTTTCAATAGGCTAGGTTAAGCATGAAGTTTAATCCATTTTTATCATTTAACCATAACCATAAATGTTGCAGCAATCAAGATCACAAGAAGAAGCACCATGCACAAGAACACAAAATGTATCCTGGGAAACCCTTCTCAACAAGGGAAGAAAACCCAACCAAATCCTTTGCTATATTCTTCAAGAGAAATACCTTGAGCTCCAAGAAAGACCTAGCACACAAGAGGGTTCTTAAACCTTAGAACTCTAGTTCCCAAGAGAGGTGCACACCTTTTGCAAAGAAGTGTACTTGCTGAAATTACCAAACTCACAAGTATGATATGATTCCACAATGGGGAATCATCCCTTACTTATATTAGACTTGTAAAATAAACAAAGGAGTCTTATTAGCTCAACAGGGTTGACCTCTCTAAGTCACTTTATAATTTATTATTATTATTATGATAGTTAATATTAACAATATTAATTATCTTTTACATTTATTATCACATTAAGGTGGGGCCGACGTGTACCCTTTACATAACAGTTAGGGTTACAGGTAGGTCTGACTCTTGAACAACATATAGAAAAGGATCTGATACACCCACTAGTGCTCATCCACTAGGGGCACATCCATAGGGATGTCATAGCTCTGGCTCACTGCATTACACAGAAGAACCAGATCTACACACGTTCAACTATGCTCATTCACAGGCACGTCCACTCTACAGATGTTATTTCCCACTACCTCACATAGGAGAATCATCTGGAGTTTTCTCGTCAACTCTGTTGCTTAGAGGAGGCTAACACATAATATTCATTTATGTTCTCATGGCGATGCACCCAACACTTTGGGATTTCACATGTTCACCATGTGCTTAGCCACAGGAACATCCAACTCATTAGATTACCTTTCCCACCAGATAATCATCTGGAGTTCTTCTCACTCTTTGAATGGAGGAGGTCATATCTACGTTCCTAGCTATGTCTCAGGCATGAACCATGTACCCTTCTTAGGGGATTTCTCTCAGGTTTGTAAGCTAAGAGAAAGGCTTCACATAGATGCAATTATCCACACCTCACAGGTTTGTAAGTTGGAGAATGTCTCACATAGCTGCATTCATCAACATTCGTTTCTTGCTAAAAAAGAAATTTGAGGGAGGCATCTCCTCAGGCAAGATAGGAGTAATATCAGCTACAAAAGTGAGTTTGGAACTAGGATTTCCGAAGCTGGCCTGTAAGGGGTTAATGATGCAATAGGAGAAATAATTTATGTGGAATGATCTTGTCTTGTTGTATTTGGGGTGCCAATAGAAGTAGTTGGCATTGAATGAGGAACAACTTGTCCTGGATTCATGAAAGCTTTGAACCAAGCTAATACTTGTGGATCATTCAGTCCTGACATTTATGCTCTTATTTCATTAAACAACACTTATGGGCTTTTTGGGACTTCTTCAACTTTGTGCTTAGTGGATCAACTTGGCTCAGATCCTGTGGGTCTAGCTTCTTGTGAAGAAGGCATGGGTTTTGACTCTCATTGCAATATCCTTGGCAAATTGTTTCATCTGTTATTTTGAAAGATGAGGAAACCGACCTATTGGTCAGGAGGCAGAGTCTGGAATCTTCTTTGAACTTCCTCGTAATATCTAACTCCCATGAACATCTCGCCATAAGGAGAATTCTCATGGATGTATCGCTTCATGTTAAATTGAGCCAAATGATTTTCCACTATCTTATGTGGATCATGCTTCTTGAATTCAATGTCAACTAATTTGACATCTTCCAGGGTTGCGGCCTCAACTTTAGAATGACCAAAATCTAATAATGTGAACATACCAAATTGAATGGGGAAAGTTGGCCAAACCTTTTTCTGAGTTGCTTTCAACTCCTTGTTGATACCTCCTGCTACTGTAAGGTATGCCAATTCTTTGCATACCAGCCTGTCAGGTAAAAACTATGGGAGGGCATGAGGAGGAATGAAACAACCAAATACTATGATATAGGAGAAATTCTCCTCAATAAACCAGTCTACAAGTTTTCCTAATTTCCCCAAAATATTTTCTGAAATTCTGGGTGGCGAGTGGCCATAGATAGCTATGTGAGCCGGTACCACCATGCTGTGACAGATTTCGTAAAAGAAGTCTTTGGCGTTTTCTTCCCATAATTTGGAGTGGTAAAAATGTATTGGCTCAGAACTGGCCATGGTCCAACTCCAATTCATCAGGGGAAAAGGGGTCCTGAAAAAAATGGCATCCATAATATAATATGACATGTAAAAAGGAGAAGGTTTCCCTTTCGAATTTGTCGATTTATACTCAACGATTTCCTTGTCCAAATTATCAGATAGCATTTTATCCCATTTGAAGGTATAACCCTAATCTACTTCATTCATTATGGCTACCCACTCAACTGAGAAATGTGTAGGGTTCTTCTTCCCAAATAGACGACAGAGCATCATGGCTATATACAACATATGCGCGTCTAAATACGTCGTGGAATACATACCATGAGCGTAGGCTCTGGATTTTCATGGATGTCCCCACTAGGTCTTGACTATATCATGACCATTTATACCGTATTGAGTGCATTCCCTTCTCTCAAAATCTAGCATAAATGAAACATTATAAGTGTATTTAGGGGTAGGAAAAATCTTGTACATTACTTGCAGATTATCTGGTCGGAAAGAGCCGACGACGGCTTGCTGGTGGTTGATGACGCTCCTGGTTTGGATGTCCAAATCCCAATTTATCATATCATTGTAGGGTATAATTCTAGGTCGTGCAACGGTCTTATGCAGTTCTGACTCTGCTACAAATCTAAGCTTAGCTACAAAAGAATCATCGTCTTCCTCGATAGATTCATCTGGACAGTTAATAATCTCATGCTCCAATATATCGAACACCTACTTCCAAGTTTTAATGGCATCTATAACTCGCAGAGTTGTGTATGATAGAACATCTACATTTGGATTTGAATCCTCACCCTATGTATCGAGCTTCTTTGAATCTTTTCATGGTGCCATAATCTTCAAGGAAATGGGATTAGACTTTCTCTTTAAAACTCGGGCAACTTCTAAAATTCGAAGATCATTAGGATTGTTCGATCTATTTAAGGAAACTCATCGACAATAGATATTGTAAGCGCCTTATTGATAAATAACAATCAATGGATTTGATTTAAAATTAAAAGGCAACTCTCTAAGTTTTTTTCTTTTTGGGTAAAAAAAATTATTTCTAAGAGGCAAGATCTAAAGTTCAAAAGCTCAAAATTATACGTGTTCTAACATAGGCTCCATCTGGGGATTGTGGCTCCCTGCGAGGCGTGAAAGAACAATATACCAAGTTCGTTTATTGGGTAAATGGAGTCATTATTGCTTTTTGAAAAACATTTTCTAGTTTTATTTAAGAATTAATCATACACAGAAAAATGAACTTAACCAAATCTCAAAAACCTTCAAAACATACTTAATGATTGATCTGAAGTAAGGCTATTTAAAATTTCCTTTTCCTAAAACTGATTTCAAAATTGTTTAACATAATCAGAATAATTTTAACTAAAATATCAGGCTTCGACCGACTTTGTTTGCTAGGTTAAGTAAATGTAACATATTTATTTAGGGAATCCAAAGTTGGTTCAGGATGTAAATATCATCGGAAAGAGAACTAGATAAAAAAGTATGATATATGGATATGTATGACAGCCTTTCAGATATCATAGATATTGCTTCACTCCAAGGAGCATGTTCAGTACCCCGGTGAATTTATCTACTTCTCCCATTGAATTTCCTTTCACCATTTCAATTAAAACTTTTGCATTTCGTTGAGATGAGGGAAATCGATATATGAATTTCCTTTCATCATCTCTTTTTGACAAGATGGGGGCAATCAAATTACGAATCTACTTTCACCATCTGTCTAGTTATTTTAACATTTTGAAGTGAGGGAAATCAATATGTATGTAACATACAAGGGATGATATATGTTTAAAATTTTTGAAAAGAAGGTCTATCAACAATTTTAAGGATACTTTGAAACTAACTTTCTTCCAATTTTCAATACACCTTTGCTTATAGGAAATTTTTTTATAGGGATTTTAATCTTTTCAGGGATCAACCTTGAGCGAATTGGTTGGTTTAAAATCCGATAGCAGAGCTAAAATTATCATGATTATCCTAGAAATACTTTTTCAATTAAAATCAAAGGAACATAAAGATTTTCGTCTAATCTTGCTTGGAAAATATGTTTTTAAGTTTTCAGAGTCAAGGTAAGTTTCTTTATTTCTATGAAGACTTAAAAAGGGGGATAAAGGAAAAATAAAATATGTAATGAATAAAAATCCGGGGATAGGTAAAAAATAACCAATCGAAGATTCGGAGGATTTGAAAAAAAATATCCTAATCCTAGACGAGTTTGTGTCTTAAATTCTGACTTCTTTCGAGTTCATTTATTATTATTTTTATTTCAGAGATGGCCTTAAAATTTATCAGCGTGACACTTCAAGTTATAATTTAATACATCTCTGATTTTTTGGTCAGGTGATAATATCATCATGAGAAAGAAACCTCCTTCACATTCATTTCAAAAAGAAGTTTTGAACTATAAGAAGAGTAGGGACTCATACCTTGTTTTCCTTTTGAAATTTCAGCAAGGCAAATTATTTATTTATCACCTGTTTTTCGAGAAATCACATGCCTGAAAGACTAGTATCGAGTATTTATTCAACCTCATCCCTGGTTCAACAAGATCTATTTTGCAAAAGGAATGAAATATTAAATTTCAGAAAATCCTGTAGAATAGAGATGATATGTGATACAAATGTTTTTATTTTTTTGTTTTAATGATATCAAGCAATCATAAATTTATTGAAAATATTTACAACAAATGATCAAATGACTTGGGTAATTTATAAAAAGAAAAGAACAATTGAAAATTAAAGTGCCAATGTCAATCCAATCCGATATATACAATGGAAATCTAAAAACTACTGCATGAAATGTTTTAAATAACGCCCATTGATAGGAGCATCAAGAATTTCTCCATCAAGATTTTCCAGTGTGAATGAGTTTTTTCCCTCAACAACTACAATTTTGAATGGTCCAAACCAGAGATGATTGAATTTTCCATGTTTCCCTGCATATTCCTTTCTGGCTTCCCATTTTAAAACTAAATTGTTAGGAAGAAATTCCATGTCTTTATCTTTTTTATCAAAAAGGGATTTCATATTATCCTGGTATTTTTGAAGCTTATCATCCACTTCTACTATGTTCTGCTGAAATTTGATGATTTGATTCATTCTTCTCGTAACATCGTTTGGATCTTCATTTGCATCCTGCCAAAGTTTCATCACACGAAGAACAAGATTAATACGAAGGATAACAACAGTACCATAAACTAATTGGAAAGGAGGCATACCTATAGATTTCTTGGTGCCAATTCGGTTTGCCCATAAGGCGAACTTTAAGTGAATATGCCAAGCTTTTTTATTTTCTTTCAAAACTTTCTTGATTATAGTCATCAAAATCTTGTTAGATGTTTCAGACAACCCATTTCCCCGAGGATAATAAGCTGTAGAATGACCCAAAATAATATTGTATTTCTGACAGAAATTGATCATTGCCATAGATTTAAAAGCCTGGGCATTATCAGTAACTATTTTTCTAAGACAACCAAATCTTGCTAGAATGTTTTCTTCCAAAAAGTTTATCACTTCTAAATCTGTGGCATTCGAAGTTGGAATGGCTTCAGCCCATTTTGTAAAATAATCAGTAGCGGTTAGAATCCATCTATGTTGAGCACTCAATTGTGGATGAATTTCTCCAATGAAGTCCAAGCCCCATTGTTGGAAAGGAGCTTCGACTTTTACTGGAATTAAAGGTAAGGAAGGAAGATTTTTCTTACCAACAAAAAATTGGAATGGATTGAAAGCTCTAACCCTTGCATTCACATCGGTAAACAATTTCGGCCAATAATATCCTGCCCTTAAAATTTTGTAAGCTATTTCTTTCCAGGCATGATGTCCTCTACATACTCCTTCATGGAATTCATCAATGGCACCTTCTGTTTTGGATTCTATCAAGCAACATAACAAGAAACCCAGAGGGTCTTTCCAGTATAGCTTTCCATCAATAATGCAATACTTAATTTTATGTAGAATTAAATTTCTTTCTTTAGAAGGAGTCGTGTCATTTGGCAACTGAGGAGTAAGGAGGTATGTAATAATATCACGGTACCAGGTAGAGGAAGAAAACTTATTTTCAATCTGAATTATAGGTGCTTGATCATCAATTTCCTCTATATATAGGAGAGAATCATGTGATTCGAAGTTATTTATTCCACGTGCTCTGAAATTTGATTCGGCTAACAGCCTCGCCAAACCTTGGCCTTTTACTATTTTGGTTGGTTTCACTTCTAAATCAAACTCTTGAATTTTAGCCAAACATCTACCTCTTCTTCCATCACTGTTTGGCTGAACCAAGATATCTTTAATTGAATTCGTTGGGACATAAGAAATTATTTTGGAGTGCAAGACATATGTTCGGAAGGCCTTGAGAGCCTTCACCATCGCATAATCTTGTGTTTAGAGAATGGCATATCTTGTCTCTGCATCTCTGAGGCTTTTGCTGAAAAAAACTATTGGTCATTCAAACCCTTCTTTGTTCTTTTGAAGGAGCACTGCTGCAATAGTATGTTCAGAAGAAAAGGAGAAGATTAAAAATTCTTTTGTATAGTCAAGACTTACCAATACTGGTGCTTCTGTTATGAATTTCTTAACACGCTCGAAATATGCTTTGGCTTATGCAATCCATTTTACTTCGCTGTCCTTTTTTAGCATATCTGTAATTAATTTGATTATTTCAACAAAGTTAGGAATAAATCTCCTCAAAAAATTTATCTTACCCAAAAAAGATTGAATCTCTTTACTATTTCTAGGAATATTAATCAGGTCTATAACCTAAACTCATTTAGGATCAACCTTGATTCCATATTTTGAAATTATATGACCTAAAAGTTTACCTTCTTGCATAGAAAAGTGTGATTTTTGGGGGTTAAGAGACAAACCAAATTTTTCTGTATTTTTCGAAAGTTTGTCTGAGGTGCACCAAATGTTCTGCATCAGAATTAGAAAAAATTGTCAGATCGTCTAGATAAATAACAACAAACTTGTCGCTCTCACCGAAGAACATGATATCCATTGCTCTCTGGAAAGTTTCTCCTACATTCATTAAACCAAAATACATTTCATCATACATAAAGGTTTCCCATGGAGTAGTAAATGCAGTCTTTTCTCTATCATCTTCATGAACAACAATCTAATTATATCCTGAGAAACCATCAATCATAGAAATTTTGTTAGCCCCTACTACCTTCTCTAAAACATGGTCCATTTTTGGGAGCGGGTAGTTATCTTTAAGAGAAGACCCATTTAGGTTCTTAAAATAAACACATAGTCTTATTTCGTCATTCTTTTTTCTAATAGGAACCAAATTGGCCACCCATTCAAAGTATCTGAGGGGAACAATGATTTTTGCATCAAGGAGTTTTTTAACCTCCCTTTCTATTATTGGCAGAAGAATTGGGTTTATCCGTCTAAGCTTCTACTTGAAAGGATTAATACCATGTTTTAAGGGAATTTTTTGTTCAATAACAGAAGTATCATAAGTTTTTAAATCATCATAACACCATGCAAAAACATCTTTATATTGTTTAAGTAACTCAACGTATTTAATCTTTATTTGTGTTGGAAGATAATTTGATATTTTGACCATTTTGGGATTTTCATTAGTTCCTACATTACAATCTTCAACTTCTTCAGGTTGAGGTCGCAAAGTATAATTTAAAGGTATATCGTCATGGTCAAACAAACTTTCTAAATGGATCAAACCTATGGAAATATGATTGTTTTTAAGTAATAGCATGCAGTGATTTGCAATTTTATCTTGGAACATTTTTGGGTTCTCTCCTTCCTACATAATCCAAGCAGGATCATTCTGATTTTCTTGATCTATGTGGGTCTCAAAAAACTCATCTACTATTTCCAAGAACTGTTTGATTTGTTCATCATCTTCAAATACTTGCCAATTTTGAACATTGTTTGGAATTGAAGGTCTATGTCTCATATCAATATGACATTTTAGCTTCAAAATAGTAGGTGGTATGAAAGTCGCATCAACTTTGGCCAAAGAATTAGCTTGTTGATTTTTCATTCTGGGAATAGAGTGAATATTAAAGGACGAGAATAAATTCTCTATAAGATCCCAGGAACAATTTCTATATGATCTCAATATCATATGCTTAGCTTGATATTGTTTTTTTATCTATTTTTCAATGAGCTCAACATCACCATAAACTATCAAATGTTCAATTTTTAATTTTCTTGCAGCTTCTAATCCTAAAACTAAAGCTTCATATTTACATACATTGTTGGTATAATCGACATCCCATTTTAATCTATAAGAGAAAGGAATAACATACTCATCACCTGGTGCCATGAATAAAACTCTAGCTCTGTCTCCTTCGCAGGATGAAGCACCATTGAAGAACATTTTCCACATCCCTTCTCTAACATTTATATTTTTATTTGAAAGTTCTATTTTTTGATTTTCTTCTTCTATACATTCTTCAAAATCGTCATCTATGGATAATATACAATTGCCTGAATCTTGATCAACAACATAGATTGGGTAGTTATTGGGGTTTTGAGGACCACTTACAGTATACACTAGTCTAGTTTCTCTGTACAGTTGAGTAAATTGTCCACCAAAAATTGGAATTGTAGCATAGGTCATGTATAGCTGAACCAATCCTCCTAGCTTAGCACCCCAAGATCTGGATAGAAGCATACCATACTTGGCAGGAACATCAACAAGAACCACATCCATAAGGATACTTTTCACAGGAACCTGAGCAAGGTTTACAACTAAATCTTTAATCATACCTAGACACTTAACCTTTCTAGAATCGAACAAGTATAAATCTTGATAAGGTCTGGTAATGTCAAGGCCCAATTTTTCCATGATAATCTTAGGCATTAAATTATGTGAGGCTCCTGAGTATAGCATGCAATTGTGAAGTAAATGATCGTGCACATTCAATGTAATATAGAATGGAGCAACAAAATCCTTACTGTTTTCAATGTGTGGTCCGAACATGATTGTAGATTTTTCATCCTGCAAATTGATAACATCATCTTGACATTCAACATCAGAAAAATTTATTGCTTCAGTGATTTGTTTTTTATAGATCGAGTTCCTAGCAAGTTCAACCAGAGGCATTGGAATTTTATTTTTATTAAGTTCATTCTCTAAATTGAAAGTCCCAGTTGGTTTCTCAATTTCCCTGGTCTAAACTTCAGCTTTTGTATTTTCTGGCTTCTTAGTTTGTACTGTCTTCATTTCAACTTGCTTTATTTGGGCAGCTTGCATTTCAGTTGATGGTTTTGTAACTGCTGCCTCACTTTCTTTGTTTCGTGATAAAATATTTTTTGGTGGAATACTTCTAGAACATTTTTCTTTTGGCCTCAAATCATATTTATGTTGAAGCTCAACCATTATTGAGTTAGTGAGACCTTTGTATGCAGAGTCCCTCAGATTGTTGATATTTTCTTCATTGTTAAACAAAGATTCCAAATTTAAGGATTTCTCATAATCATGTTTGGTTAGGTGAGGTTCAAGATCATCATCGTTGATGTTGTTTATATCTTCCTCTAATTCCTCATAATCTTGCACCTCATCTCTCTGTATGAAATTCTCAGTTTAAATGAGGCTTGAATATTTTGATCCTCATTTTTTATTTTCCTTTGTTGTGTCTGAGGATTAGGATTTCTCCTTAATTGATTCCTAACGTATGGATCAGGTTTTTCTTGTTCTATTTCCATCCTGGAAATTTTCTTTGATATATCTTTAACAATTTTGGTCATCTCATCCATTTTTTCCTCTACAGACTTTCCAGATCCAGAGGGCCCGACATGTTCTTTAAAATGCCTGGGTTCTCTCGCTCCCATATCAACTTTAGTTTTCAACTTCCCAGATGCCATCATATTTGATTCAATCTCTATAGCATCGTCTTTCATTCCCACTAAAGTAGTGGATCTTCTTTCTCTCAAAAGTAGAGATAAATCAGAATCAAAAGCCCCTGCAAAAGTGACTTTTGCAGCTGGTTGAGAAGGTTTAACTTCGACCGAGATTTTTTGATAAAGCTTATTAAATATTTTGATAAGTTTTAGGAATGATTCATATGTTTTCTTTCTCAAGGCTTTGAATTCAGTTAGGTAATATAGATGGTCCTTTTTCTCGCCCCACTGCCTTAGTAAGGAGGTTTCCAGATCATTATATGATCATATAGAACCTACTGGAAGTCCTCAGAACCAAGTTCTTACCTATCCTTCAAAATTTCATACTAATAGTCTCGTGTAAACGTCCTCGTGCTCAATGCCAAGAATATCAACAAATTGATCGAAAAATGCTATATGTTCTATTGCTGTTAGATCCCCTTCTCCTGTGAATTTAAGGAGCCTCTTCATGTAATTTTTCAGGTAAATCAAGTAGGACAGCGGGAAGAACTAAGGTAGCGTATCTAGAAGTGACCTTGGAAAAGATCCTAGGGTTTTGAGATTTTCCACCAGCCCCTGCACCTTCGACACCTCCAACACCAACATCGACCATTATTAAAATTCTAGGAGAGGGAATCCGAGGACTAAATAGGATATTTTCAAAAACTTAAAAAGACCGATCTACTGACCTTTTAACTACTTAGGGAAAATGATCATGAGAAGATGGAAAATCTAGGTGAGGGGGAAAAGGAAAACTTGATATTAGTTCCTCAGGTTTACCTGATGTATTGATAGGAGAAGTAATAGGGGATGAATATGAGGATGGAAAATAATCTTCGGGGTCTTTGAAAACATAAACTTTTACTTCGGGAAGAGAAAGAATCAAATGAGTACTAATGATAGTGGGGATTGAAATGGATTCTCTGTTTTCACTGGTAAAAGTATCTATCAATGAAACAGGGATGATCTGGTCAATCTCAAATTTTATTTCAGAAGTAATTTCCTCTGGAGTGTCAAGTTTAACTTCAGGTTTACTTATTGATGCTTCCGCAAAATGAACTCGTTTAAAATTTTCTTTAAGATTTATTTATTTAGCGAGAATATTAACATTAACTTGTGTAATTATAGGTTGATGGAACTTACCTGCTGATGCAGAAGTTTTTCTGAGATATCCCTTTGGTTTCAACAATTTTTCGGGATCCAAAACTAGCATAGTCTTCTTTTCGTCTGGGTTTTTCCTAGTATTCTTTTGACCGAAGGCCATCTTTTCCTACAATGGAGTCGCCAGGTGAAATATAAAGTAATCCTTATCCACGTATTCAATCTTTGTTCACCATCAAAGACCAAAATTTAAGTTTGTCGTTCCCCCAGGGAAAAATGATTTCATTTCTTCATCCTCGGCAACGACGCCAAAAATATATTGTTCCTGAGATTGATTCTAAGGCTCAAAGAATAATGTCAAGCATCAAAGGTTTTAAATGAAATGTTTTTATGAGTGATTTTTCTACCTTCATTTTTTTGAGAAATAATCTTTAAATGAAATTAATGATAAGACAATACAGAGGTTGTATCCCGTTATCTGAGTTGCAATTATAATGTCAAATGATGTAGAAAGATTTACAAAACTGTTAAAACAAATTCAGGTATCAATTACAGATAAGTATCACCTTGTTTGAAGTAGAATAAAAGTAGAATATGCACCCTTGAACATGATATAAAAATGCAGTAATTCACACAAATCACAAGTCTTGTTTTACTCACAGTAATAACAAGGGAAAATTTGTTATTGAATGAAACACTGATATAATATGATCACGATAGATGTAATACTAAATTGCAATCATTCACTCTTCAAGAATTATAGAAATAAATTCAAATAAATCGAAACACAAAGGAAACACATAACTCAAATTGAACGAAACTTACAATCTCTGTCTGCACTTGTATTAATACTCAAAAGAGTTTCTCTTTTACATTCGGCAAGAAGCAGCCTGGAATAGATATAAGATCTATCTATTTATACAAAAATTGTCTCAACTGAAAACCGTTGGACTTCCTACAACATCTGCCTAAAAATAGAATACAATTTGAATGAAATAACAAAATGCAGATAGTGTTGAGATGTATTGGCGCTTCATCTGTCCCTTCTTTTGCTTGTAGATGCGCTTTTTTTCTTTTGTCCTTTAAACTAGGTACACATGTCCATTAACACCACCACAATTGTTTGGCTTATTGTCTTTTCCATTTGATGGCATTGCCATCTGTCCCTTCGAATGCGTTCACTGGGATAAAGAATTGCAGTTGAAGACATGGGGGGATAATTAGACAAGTATCTCGGCCTTGGCTCGTTATGGGATGGATAATGGTTACAGGGAATAGTAACTATTCACGAATAGGATGATGTGGGAACATGTGTCTAATAGGGAGGTGGGATGAGTGGATGCAAGAATGTAGGTGGTAGGGATATATGGGGTAAGTGACGTGTAGAGCGTGACAGGTTGGAGGTTTAAAGGTAGAGTGGGTGGAGAAAGTGGACAATGTGCATGATTTTTTCATTTTCTCCCGGCTACATTCGCTTTCCTCTGTTTAATGTGTTGGTTGCACATGTCCATGAATGCTACCGCGAATCTTGAAGGCTCAATCCTTTCATTCAACTCAAAGGCAAACATCTTCTTATGTATTTTTGGTATCTTCTCCTGGATCTTGTTCACTTCTTGGACTGTGACTTGATATTGTGAACTTGGATTAACTAACCATTCATTGATTTTAAGTAAATTAATCTAGCTCATCTCTTGCATGGCAGCTTGAGTATTTTCCTTGTTCTTTCTAGAGATTTGCTGGTTCATTTCTATTTCGATCTGCCCCAATGCCTCTAAGGTATTTTTCCCTTCGAATTCAATCAACATTTTATTTATTGAAGATAATTCCTCTAGACAAGCCTCTTTTACATCTTTGGAAAGTTTCTTGCCTTCTTCCATATTTGTTTCCCGATATTTTAGGGCCATTTCGCCTCTTAATTGTTCAGAATGAGAGAGAAGGGTAAGACCAGGCGTATTAGCTTTTTGCTTCCATATGATAACCTCTTGAAAATTAGACCGGGCTATGCATGCCTCTTTTTCCTTGACATAAATATTTTTTATAGAAAGATCTACGACCTGATAGCATTTCTGAATAGCATCTACTTTTTAATAGAGCTCTTACTGGGCAACTTCCATTTTCTCATTGATTTTTGATGCTTGTGTTTTGAAGGAAGTAATATATTTTGTTGTGTTCTCTGTTAGGTTTAATCTGTCCTACAGCTGCTCAATCAAATTGTCATGCTGAACGATCAAACCTTTATTGGTCTGTGAGCTCTGGTAGAGCAACTCAAGGTTATCCTGTAACTGCTTCATTTGTTGCTGATAACTAGCCCTAATTTTTTCAATGTCCTGGTTCATCCTACTTCTAACAGTCTATTCGATACTATATATCTCATTCTATAATTTCTCTACCAAGAGGAATTTATGTTGCAATTGTTTGGTTAAATTGTCCACTGACCATTGATTCGAAGTGGAAAAATCCCCTAGCGAACCTGCAACTTCTTTCGCAAACTCGGGACCATCTTGGTCTTTCCCATCATACACCAATCTTTTCCTCTT
Source organism: Picea mariana (assembly GCA_032191745.1). Classification (NCBI taxonomy): domain Eukaryota; kingdom Viridiplantae; phylum Streptophyta; class Pinopsida; order Pinales; family Pinaceae; genus Picea; species Picea mariana. The sequence goes on along the minus strand of JASDQU010107443.1, from coordinate 171,078 downwards.
AGTGACTACTCCAACTTCTAGGATTTTGGGGACTTCTTCAACTTTGTGCTTAGTGGAGCAACTTGGCTCAAATCATGTGGGTCTAGCTTCCTATGAAGAAGGCATGGGTTTTGACTATCCTTGCAATATCTTTGGAAAATTGTTTCTTCTGTGCTTTTGAAAGCTGAGGAAACTGGCCTGTTGGTCAGGAGGCAGAGTCTGGAATCTGCTCTGAACTTCCTCATAAGATATAACTCCCATGAACATCTCATCATAAGGAGAATTCTCATGGATGTATCGCTTCATGTTAAATCGAGATAAATGATTTTCCACTATATTATGTGGATCATGCTTCTTGAATTCAATGTCAACTAATTTGACATCTTCCAGGGCCGCAGCCTCGACTTTAGAATGACCAAAATCTAATAATGTGAAAATACCAACAATAATGTGAAAAGTTGGCCAAACCTTTTTCTGAGTTGCTTTCAACTCCTTGTTGATACCTCCTGCTACTGTCTGGTATGCCACTTCTATGCATACCATATTTTCAGGTAAAAAATGTGGGAGGGAATGAGGAGGAACATAACAACCAAATACTTTGATATAGGAGAAATTCTCCTCAATGAACCAGTTTGAAAGTTTTCCTAAGTTCCCCATAATATTTTCTGAAATTCTGGGTGGTGGGTGGCCTTAGATGGCTATGTGAACCGGTACCACCACATTGTGACAGATTTCGTAAAATAAATCTTTGGCATTTTTTTCCCATAATTTCGAGTGGTAAAAATGTATTGGCTCAAAACTGGCCGAGGTCCAACTCTAATTCATTAGGGGAAAGGGGTCATGAAACAAATGGCATCCATAATATAAGATGACATGTAAAAAGGAGCAGGTTGCCCTTTCAATTTTACCGATTTATACTCAAAAAATTTCTTGGCCAAATTATCAGATAGCATTTTATCCTAATTGAAGGTATAACCCTCATATACTTCATTCATTAAGGCTACCCACTCAACTGATAAATGTGTAGGGTTATTCTTTCCAAATAGACGACAGAGCATCATGGCTATATACAACATATGAGCGTCTAAAGACGTCGTGACATACTTACCATGAGCGTCGTATCTGGATTTTTCCGGATGTCCCCGCCAGGTCTTGACTATATCATGACCATTTATACTGTATTGAGTGCATTCCCTTCTCTCAAAATATAGTAGAAATGCAACATTTTAAGTGTATTTAGGGGTAGGGGAAAGCATGCACATTACTTATATATTCTCTGGTTGGAAAGAGCCAACGTCGGCCTGTTGGTGGTTGATGGCGCTCCTGGTTTGGATGTCGACATGTTCCAAAGCCCAATTTATCATATCATTGTAGGGTATAATTATGGGTCATGCAGTGATCTTATGCAGTTCTGACTATGCTACAAATATAATCTTAGATGCAAAAGACTCATCATCTTCCTTGGCAGAGTCGTCTGGACAATTAATAATCTCATGCTCCAAGATATCGAACACCTGCTTCCAAGTTTTAATGGTGTTCGTAACTCACAGAGTTGTGTCTGATAGAACATATGCATTTGGATTTGAATCCTCACTTGATGCATCGAGCTTCTTTGCAAATTTTTGTGGCACCATAATCTTCAAGAAAATGGGATTAGCCTACCTGTAACAAGAGAAGTTTGTAAGCTCTACACTGAATAAAAAGATGCTAATTGCAAATGGTAAAAACAATTTTGAAATTCGAAGTGCTTTATTCAAAAAGTCTATCAATCTTCGTATAGATCTACTGATGAAGAATTTATTAAAAACTAAATGGAGTTTATTACCTGGTGATTCACAATCTTTATTTGAAATCATTAACCTTAATCGATCATAAATGTCATTAATACTTCGACGGTTTTGCATTCAGAAGTTTTGGATGTGACAGAGTGGAAATCTCATGAAGTCCGAATTAGCGGAGGAGTTAATCTCTAAGTAATCACTTTTATGTTTTAATTAATCACGTTTTAAAACGTTGTATTAACTTTAATTATTTTAGAAGTTCGGAATTCAGAAGTTTTGAATATAGAACAAGATAAATTTTTTGAAATCCAAAACTGCGAAGTAATTAATTAACACTTAATCATGACTAATCAAAGTCGTTAACTACTTTATTAACTTATTGAAACCCTATTTTACTTTTTGTAATTACTTTACTTCAACTCTTTGATACTCCGGGGATTGTGAAATAAAAAACTCCCGAAGAGCAATCTCTAGGAGTGATGTGGAAGAGATGGCATAATTTTTTATGACGTGTCAAGAAAAGAGAGGTGCCACGTGTCACTTGAAAATGTGGGAATCATCTGACATAAATGTCAAAAATAAGTGCCACGTGTCAACCCAAGAAAATATTTTTAAAGGACACAGGTCCTATGACTCGTCTATAAGTCTATCACGAATGACTATCTTCAGGACTTCGGAGTTTCGGGGTTTTTGTTGTTTTAGATTTGTTGGAACATCTGAAGCGACCGTTAGAGACTTTCTCTTTAAAACTCGAGCATCTTCTAAAATTCGGAGATCATTAGGATCGTTCTATCAAATTAAGGAAACTCGTCGACGATAGATATTGTAAGCGCCTTATTGATAAATAACAATCAATGGATTTGATTTAAAATTAAAAGGCAACTCTCTAAGTTTTTTTCTTTTTGGGTAAAAAAAATTATTTCTAAGAGGCAAGATCTAAAGTTCAAAAGCTCAAAATTATACATGTCCTAACACTTCTCTTATTTACTTATTTTTCATCATGGAGTACTTATGCACAACTTTTGAAGAGTGATAGATTATGGGTGTTTCTTCATATTTTTTGTGGATGATTACATGCTAGGGTTTCTTCATGCTCAACAACTTGGCTAGTAAGTGGTATTTCCAAGTATTTGATGGTTTATTCTTGTTGTTTTAAGTAAATGATTTATCAAAGTGGTGATAATTTCCACATTATCTTGTTCTCCTTAGAAAAATTTTGTTTTGAATCCATAGGAAGACTTGGAAGTGAGCTCCCTTCCATTATTTTCATTCATTTTAAGCTTGTTCTCCTTGGATAAAAAAAAATTTGAAACCCTGGGAAGGCTTGCAAGTCAACTCCCTTCCCTTATTTTCATTCATTTTAAGCTTGTTGAAACATATAAGGTTGATATTACGACGTGTGAGTGTACTCCCCTAGAATTACCCTTATTGGTTAGATTCTAGAGCTTATGATTGGACTTCTCTAGGGTTTTGACCCAGGACCCACCTTGATCTCTTGTTAGACTCCTTAGAAGACATAGGACAACATTTAGGTCTTGTGAGTGTACTCCCCTAATTTGTTTTCCTAAAGGATTTAGACCTAGGGCTTCTAAGTGTACAACCTTGGGGTTTGATTCCTAAGTTTTCGCTTGCTTTTATTCTCCAAAATGTTGCATTTATTGACTCCATATGCCCAAGGAACTAAGAAGGCACTAGTCCTCTCTCTTTTTGCAAGTGAATTTAAAACCCTCTCTCTCTCTCTCTCTCTCTCTCTCTCTCTCNTGTATTAGTTTAAGCCTTAGTTGCATTGCATCTTTAATTCTTAGTCATTATTACCCTAACATCTAGGTTTTAGTTGTATTCTTAGCCTATACTCATATTTAACATTATTTATTGGTGCATTATTTCAATTTTCAACCATTGGGGCTTGGCATCTTGCATTTGTTTAAAGTAGTTTCATTCTATTTTATTTCAGCAATCATTAGTTATTGGTTTGTTAGTCTTTAGAATTTCATTTAACATTTACTTCATTATAATTTTTGTTAATTTATGATTTCTTTATTGTTGTTGTCATAATTTTTTATTTGTTGAAGTAGATCATATTTTATAGCATATTTTACTATATCCTTTTCTTTCTTTTGATAGCTAGTGTTTTGGGGAATTTATTTGATTCATTTGTTGTGGTGAATATCTTTCATTGTCTTAGAAACACCCCTCAAACACACACATTGACTTTTCCTTGTTTAAACCACCTTGACCTAGCCGTGAATATTGACCTAGTTGGTTGTACAATTAGGTAACCAAGATAAGGGGCCATATACTTGTTTTGACTTGCTATAGGATCCTTTGAGGTTTCTAGGGAAGCCTCCCTTGTGTTGGATCTCACTTCTTCACTAAAAGGAGGGAAGTAACTGCTTAGGTGACAATGGAAATTTTTTCCATATGTTACACATATCAAGCATCTTGTGAAGGATTTACACAAGTGCTATATTTGGTGATAACACACTTCACCCACTTTAAAAATATACTACATTTAATTGATTACGTGAAAGTGTTTCAAAAAATCAATTTTGTGCATACAATGTCGTGAATGAGTATAAATGTAGCAACAAGCTTGTAATTTTATTGAGCATGCATTGACTAGAGTATAGGGTGGTCAAACTTCACCAAACTAATCTCTTTCACTACGTGTACACCTAGTTTATGTAAGTTCCATTGCAAGTTTTTTCTTAGCATTTTCTTAACCACCAATTAAGTGGATAGTGCTAGAATGTGTAAATTTCCTTTTGTTGCTTACTAGGTATACATATAAATAGATAGGTGGATATTATTAAATAGGTTATGAAATGGAAATAACCATTTAGGAACAAAATTTTTGCATTTTGTGCACCTTTTTCAAGAGTAAAAAGCAATAAATTTTGATAACTAGTACTAATGTTGTAATGATAGGGCTTAAATCACGATCTTGGATTGCTCAATTAATGTTGTATTGATAGAGCTTAAATAATTTTTGTGTTGTACCTCTCACTAAATCCTTCTTAAATTTTAATTCCTAGTGTCCAAAAATATCCCTTTTCTTTCACCTAGTCCACCTAGCTTCCATCCAACTGTACATTCGTACCTTTATTTGCTCCAAATAGAATCTTTTAGAAGTTTCTTATGGATGGAGATGAGTGTGGTTCATGATGCTTCCACGTGGATAAATGTTGGGCACTACATCTTAAGTTGAATCTGTTTATGTTTCGTCGAAGCATGCATAGGAGATCTAGCTAAAGCAAATGCAAACAAAGCTTATAAAGAAAGGATGAGAGATTCAATATGGAAGAATGAGAAAATATAGTCACACTACTCCAATGAGTTGATCAATGAATGATGATTGATGCAATGATGATGATCAATAGGATACAATGAATGAGTGGAATGCACTCATATATAGGAAAGAACATGCATAATAACATAATAGTGATGATGAAAATAGAAAGTCTAAAATAAAACTAGTCAATTAACTCCCACTGAACTAGTGTGCCGAAAATAGAAATTTCTCCAACACCCCCTCCCCCCCCGAACATCAATATGGAGTAAAAAATGAGTCCCGACTACTAGGCCATATTAGGTACTCATGTACAATGCAACTAATGAACACTGAATAAAAATGAGGAAAGAAGGAAAACCACCTGGGAACAAAACCCCCCCTCAAAAGACAATGTATCAAAAGAAGAAAAGGCAACTACTAGGAAATTGTGTTCTTCACTCCAAGACAATCCCGCAATGCCTGAAACTTCTACACACTGAAATTCTTCATGAAGATGTAGACAAATTTATGGATATGACGAATTCCTTTGGTAACCTTTCTAGCCTTCTACCTCTTGATCCTGTGGACCCATTTGCACTTAAAAATATTCCTTTATGGTGGAAGTAGAACCAGATCGCAAGTCTGATTCTCTAGAAGTGAGTCATACTCCTTCTACATGGTTTCATGCCATAATGATTTAAAAATATCAAACTTTATTTCAAAATGAATTGTTTTTTTTATATATATATATATATAATAAATATGTTTAAAAACATGTAAATATTATTTTAATATTAATTCTTTTGACATTAATTTCACATAAAAGTATTTTTATGAATTATCTATGATAACTAGATTTTAAATATATAAGTTTAAATTCCTCCTAAATTGACATCTACCCACACCACTTTTATCTTCACTATGAGTCATATTCTAATCCAAGTGTCTCTCATGTATAGTGTTCAAATCCCATCACTTATTTGTTTGTCACTTCATCTTCACACCCCTGGCGTCTTTATGGTTGTGAACCATTTGTAGGTTTCGTTGAAGTCATCTTGTCTTGGATAAAGGGTCAAGCACTTGGATTTTCATTGGCATTCAAGAAAGGATGAAGGGTGTAAATGGAAATGAACCATAATAAGCATAAAACCTCTATAACAAGTATGATTTCGTTCAAGCAAGGTGTCTTTCACTTAAGGGTGGATCTATTGTAGCTACCCATTGAGTTCAAAATATTAGTTACCTAGTTTATGTTTGGTTTGATTGGTTTCATTCAGGTTCTGATGGGTTTCTTCTCTAAACTTATTTGGGTTTTGATGGGGTTTTGTTGAGGTGATTTGTGCTATGATGGTTTTATGGTGACTATGATAGAGGGTTAAGGAACACTACAAGTGGTATTGGAGCTCTTTCTTGAGCCAAAAAAGGGAAGATGTTTTTTCTTTTTGCAGATTTTATCAAGGGAAAAAATTGAAACACAACTAAGTAATACAGATAATATAATTGCAATAACCAATACAAGAGACATTGATATGGAAAATGTAAAATATATTGTTGTATTAAGATAATCCGGAGAAGAAAACAATGTTCACTTGCCTCTTAAGGTGGGGCAACCTTTCATCGAGAAGAACTCCAGATACAATAAGCTCCAAAGAAACACTTTGTCTTCAAAAAATATCAAACATTCAAACCATAAACAACACAAGAATATAGAAAAGAACCCTTAAGGTAGGGTAACACCATCAAATACTCCTTATGGAAGGAATTGCTCCACAAGCCATGCTCGCTACAAGAATCAACATCCAACATATATACAATACAATAATACTCATGTGGGTGGGAACATGCTAATGATGGTCTCTCATGACGCGTTATTGGCAATGCAAACATGGAAAAACAACAATTTGTTAACTTTGAGGGATTATTCAAGGTACTTTTACAATAAAAAATGAAATGTATGAAATTGAATTAGCTTTCCAAATATATAAATTTTATTTATAGAATTTGTGAATAATTATGTGAAATTTGAGTTTTTCTAACAGTGGTATGTTATTTTTCAAGAAAAATATAATGTATATGTTTATGTTAGTGCAGGTGTTGAGTACCTTAATGATGGAATTTCCTTTAAAAAATTCAGAATTGTAGAGAACCTATGGTTCTAGTGTGGGGTATTTTTACAAAAATTATAATATTAGTTGTATATAGTTTTTTAAATTATGAAAGTCATTATATCTTTGAAATTACAACACCTTATGTTAGACTCTATATTGTATGTAGTTTCATTGACACTGGATTTGTGTAGCCTGTAGAAAAATATGTCAAAAATGGAGATATTAAGAGGTATTCATAAAAATGAAGGTTGTAATGTATTTTCAAACCAAACCACTAGGTTTATCATCCTGAACCTAAATCCGAGGTAACCAACTCAACAAACATGTACGCTAGAGTTGTCACTCCTTCCCAAAAAAAATTGAATGAAAATAATGCATGCGCTTTAGGAACATGCGTACGTTCCTAAAGCGCATGCACAGTATTAGGAACATGAACACACACATGCTCTTAATAACAAAAAATATCTCTCTCTCTTTCTCTCTCTCTTCCCTCGTCTCCCTTCCTCCCTATATCTTCCTCTCTCTTGCTCT
>JASDQU010107443.1:121208-134374 GCA_032191745.1 Picea mariana | reverse complement strand
AGAGGGAGAGGGAGGGAGAGACAGGGGAAAAGAGAGAGAGAGAGAGAGAGAGAGAGAGAGAGAGAGAGAGAGAGAGAGAGAATGTGTGCATGTTCCTTTTCCTAATAACACACACACACACACATTCTTTTCATTTCAATTTTTTTAGGTCCTAAACATGTGTTTGTCAGGAACACATGTGCATTATTGAGCACATGTGTTCTCTTGCTCAAGAATGCACGTGTGTTCATAAAACATCTTAGTTGGAAAGTGTGTGTGGTGGTTTGGTGAATAATGAAGTTGTAGGATTAAGAATGTGTGCATGTTTCTAGGAACGTGCACATGTTCCTTCGCACCCCATTGCCACTTTTTTGTCCATCAACTTTGTGTGAGTGCCCATATATATTCATACCTTCTCATGAGTATTCTTAGGGATCCATGCCAACTACCCCTTATTATTATATTATTTCCTCTTAACTACGTAGTGATCCTATTTATTACTCATCAACTAACAAGTCAACCTTCTCCATGGTTATGGCCACATTACATTCATTTTCCTTTTGGTTACCTCCTTACGCACCCCATATTATCTTACCTGAGTATATTACAAAACTTGAATCATTTTGGTTGAAACATAAGGAGAAATCTAGTTTTCCTATATTTTTGGTGGTTGCTTTTGAAATTTTGTTGTTACCTTTGAAATTTCATTATCTGAAAAAAAATTCCACGAAAGAAGGAAAAATATTTTGAGCTTTTGTGGAAGTTTCTTTTTTTTTACCAGGATTTGTTATTTTTTTAGTGCTTAATAGTTTGGGTAGGGTAAAGATGACATTTTTCAAAGTCATTTTCTCTAAAATTTCCATGCTTATTTCTTAATTGTACATAATGCTTAAAGTTTCGAGAGGTTTGTTTTGGCAAATAGTGGAAATTTGTTTTTCTTGGTGTCTTTTGATTGCTTTCCAAGGAAGAAGGGAAATACCATGATTTCTTGTTTTACCCTTTTACATATGTGTTATGCACACATTGTTTTCCTATTATAAGTTAGGAGGGTGTAACGATGCAGTGATTTGGTCCCTACATGAGGAAGAAATTGTATAGAATCACGAGTCATAATGCATAGGAAGTTATTTTTGTTTTCCCAATGTCCCTGGTAGATCAAGTTCCAAGGTAGCATTTTTTCCATTTAGAGATCCAAAGTCTATATACCCATATGCAGTGGGACCACTGCTAGTAACATAAGTTTACCCATAATGCTCTCTAGTCATAAACCCCATTCCATATCGATATCGAAATGTAAAATTATTAGTTGAAGTCCCAAGACCATAGCAAACTTACTTACTAGCATCCCTCATTGTTGTAACTTTCTTTGAAAGGATATATATGTGAATCAATTAGTAATATTCTAGCATGGGATTTTGTTCCAATAATTTATGGAGTTGGTGGCATCAGATTTCTATCAATAATCTATATATCTGTTACCTTAGGCAATTGTTTTATTTTCTCAAATTTCAGTTTCTTACACCATTATTAGCCCCTACCTCCAACTAGGGACTATAGTTTTCTCCTCGCGGTCAACGATCGTTGACTGCCTCGCTTTTGCTAGATTAGTTGGTGCATTTTGCTAATTGAGTCCTTATTAGTTCCAAAGTTTTCCACTGTTTCAGAATATCCTTTATTAATTCTCTTTTTCAAAATTAAAAATCCCTTTTATCAATTTCAAAAAATCTATATTCAGATTTTGTAATTGGCTCACTACATATTGATGTGACTAAATAGCCCTGGTGGAGGGAAATATTATTTAGTTATTTTTCAGGCTTTAAAATTAATTTAAAAAAAAGTAAATATGATTGGTCGAATTAATCGGTTGGTCCAATTGCATTTAATGAAAGTTGCAAGCTGGCGCATGTCACTACAGTCAATGTCCTGGAGCTTGTCACTACAATCGATGGCCTGGGGTTGAAATCGATGGCTTGGGCCTACAATCGATGGTTGGTCATGGACATCTTCATGCCCTCACACCAAACCCAGAAATCACAACTTGGCATGATGACATTCATGAAAATTATTCTTTGTTGCATGGGTTATATCCAACCTTCCCATTTACCTTTCTTCGAGCTCGCCAAATTTGTAATTTGTGCCAATTTCTCCATTGTTGGCATGAATGTCGGTCTCATGTGGAATTGTGTTGGTTTTTACCAAGTGATATTGATACACTTCATTTATGTACTTTTCTGTCCATTTGTATGTAAATAAACAGATTACATGTTATCGTAGTTACGTACAAGTGTTAATTTTTTTTGCATGGAACCTAATACATGTTAAAAATATCATATCCAAAGAAAGTGCAGAAAGTATGGAAAATTGCAAGAACCTATATGATTCAAAATGAAAAATCTTATGCAAATTCTTGAAATTTACTATTCAACATACATTAAACCAGGAATCAAATGAAGAAATGACAAAGAAAATCAAACAACAAAGGAAGAAAATTAATGCCAAAGATTAAATCATTAATATGATCCTAGAATCTTTTGTAAAATTCAGAATATTGGCAGATAAATATTTGCCGAAATTCTTGTAGTAAACGCTATAACTTGAACTACCAAAACTATGTATCATCTTTTTGTAAACAATTAGGGCCCTTAGATAAGCATGTTTCATGTTGGTGGAGTTTTTTGAATCATTTAGTACTAGTTTGTACAGTAGCTTTCTCCTATTGAATTTTATTCTATAAATATCTAAAAAAAATTATGATCACTGTTTTAGCTTTAAAATGATGAAATAAAGAAAAAATGGCTTAACAACTATAGGTTAACATAGATTCAAACTTACTTTGAATTCCTAAAAACAAGTCTCCAGGTCTCTGTAAAAAGAATTACTGCCAAGAAGAGCCCTCCAAGACCCGTATTTTCATGGCGACAGCTCATCTTTTGCAAACATCCTCATCTTCATCTCTACGAAACTTCCTCCTCCTCGGAAAGAGAATCTTCATAACCGAATTTAGGTAAAACACTTTTACCTTACGCTCCTCTGTCTTTTCTGAAGATATAATCCATTTCGAAGACTGTTGAAAGGACATGAAAATCCACAAAAGCAAAGCTTGTATTGACAATACCAGTCTTCTGAAAGTTCAGACAGAAAGCAAGGCATTCACGTGTCCACTAGCACCAGAGGTCAATATCATTGCAGAGGTTTCATGTTCTATTCATGTGATCTCCATAGTGACCAAATTTAATCTCAATACTGCAGAGGTCTTGCATTCTCAACATTTTTTCCTCCACCAACTGTACATAGATAATAATTCATTGTACGGAAATAATAATTCTTTGTTAAAAGAAAAACAAAACCAAGAAAATCCCAATTTTCTCTACAAATAAAAACCTGAATAAATAAATGAAAGCATTTTACCCACATCTCGATAGTCCCAGGTTCAAGTGAATCTTGTCGGTTTTAGAGAATATGATAACAACGACTTCATCATCACAGAGAACAGAAAGCTCGAATGCCTTTTTAAGCAACCCGTTCTTGCCTTTCAAGAATTTTAACTTTTCTCTTCTTATCATCAGTGTCCTATCCGATTAATTGCTGCTCTACAAAGGCATAAATACATATTTTATCAATGTCTTAATTAACTTTCTTAATGGTTATTCCCATACAATCCAACTACTGTAAAAAAAAAAGGTCCCCTTTCAATCAAACATTACATTTCACTCTTCTTGTGTCAAAGATTTTATTGTTTGTCTCATCAGCTGGCTATTGGTATGCACTAGGATTATATGATTGTAGTGCCCTTCCTTGTCACATGGCTTGATGTGCTCTCAACTGATTTGCCACTAGGTAGCCTGCTTTCAAGTGCAATCTTTTCTTCTTAAATTCATAGACAAATCATAGTTTTTCACTTTGATATGGTTATGCAATGAACTTGTATTCTCCTCATGTATTACAAGCAAAAAATTCTATCTGTGAAGGGCCAGACTACTGACCACAATAGTGATCAAGTAGTTTAATATTGTTACTATGGAGGAATACCTTGTATACTATTTGGCTCAGCTCTAGGCGGAACTAGACCTAGATTTTAGTATGGAATAGATTAATATATTGTGAGTACTAAGAGGAGAATGTGTAGATGCTAGCTAGTTGAAGGGAGAAGTTAAGGCTACATTGAATTTTATTAGTTTGATAACACTACTTGTAAGTTGGCAATGGTTCTTTCTCAACTTACTAGGTTTCAAGTGCAATCTTTTATTTGTAAATCCGCATCCATAGGTAGATCATAGTTTTTCACTTTGATATGTTTATGCAATGAACTTGTATTCTCCCCATGTATTACAATGAGTAGGCAATTCTCTTTGTGAAGGGGCAAAGTTGCAACCAAAACAATGATCAAGCAGGTCGTTGTTTTTACTGTGAAAGATTATCTTGCATTATATTTTCCTTGTCTCTAGGAAGAGAAAGTTGTAGATTTAATTATGAAATCTATTAGCATATTGTTAGCACTGAGAGGACAATCGGTAGAGTGTGAGAACTGAGAGGATAATGCATAGATGCTCAATTTTTTATTTAGTTGAAGGAAGAATTGAGGATTGCATTGAATTTTTGGTGCCAATAGTTGTAAGCTTGTGAGGGTTCTTTCTCTGTCTGTCAGGCTTCCACATATCTCTTGCTTGAGGCTTGGTCTCTTCATAGTGAGGAGTAAAGAAAGTTGAGGGTAAGCATGGATATAGAGGAAGTCTCATGGACACCTACATTTGTTTCCAAGGGTTGATTATTAAGAATTGCATAATTTTAATTATGTATACACATGCTAAAAAGATACAGGACAACTTTTAACTTCCTTTGGCAACAACTATTAGAAGGCACCCTACTTAATTCTTGTCCAGTTCATTCTCGTTTTCTTTTTGTTGGTTTTTTTTATTGGTATAAATATCTAGAGATATATGAATTGATAGGGTAGGGTATTCTAAGGCATTATTAACATTATGATAATAGTATCTTTTATATATAACTAAGCATCTAATCTTCTGGATAAGTAGGATGAAATATTCCTAATGACTCACGAAGAACTTCAATAAACTATTGAGTCTTAAAAAACAAAACACATAGTAAACAAAAAAAAAAACCTTTACCATATACAATTCACTCTTAAAAAGTGAAACATGTCACAAGCAATAAAACTTTAACCATCCCCGGATGGGGTGACACATGGGCTACATGGGCCACACACGTCATTGGACAGGGTGATCACGAGGGAAGTTAAAGCCTCTCTTCATCACCCTCCATCCATGTCCAGTCGTGATGGTCCTCATGCATAAACGCCAAGCCTTAGTGCGTTGGGCCTTAATGAAAGATTGGGCTCGGCTCCTCGACTTTAGTATGATTGCTGAGATTTCCATCACACCTGCACTAATGGATACCAAATCCATCAATGCCTCTGCCCTCCTGGTCTTTTCACTGTGTGAGAGGAGTTATATGGGGCATTTGAGCCCAAAGCCCAACATTATTTTGTTGATCCTGCTCCAAGACTCAGCCTGCTTAGACAGTTTTTATGCTCGCCTGGTGCCCTGTGTAGCCATGCCACGAGAACGAGGCAAGCCTCGTTGGGGCCCGACCTACTACAACAGATTTGGATGACACAACCGCCCAGGGCTTGCCTCTCGAGCTCTGCCACTAGGCGGAGACCACCCGGGCTCTTCGGGGCAGAATTGGTCTACGCAAACCCCTTCAGATCCTTGGCCTCACCATGACCAGGGACTTACCTCTTGAGCTCTTGTTCCAGAAGAGGACCATCCGGGTCTCTCTAGGCTAAATTGGCTGGGTGTAGGTTCCTCAACAGCCATGTCCTCCCAGTACTGAGAGTCTCCAAGGTGGTTGCCTGGTGGAAGAAGAATTTCCGCTCAATTGGGCGAAATTCTTGCCTTTCCTTCCTTCGATCGTCCTGGAGCACCACCCTGCCACCAGTCCATTTCAGAAGTCAGTTGCTATGGGATGCATAGTGGAAGAAACAACCTTACCTCTGGATGACCACTCGGGGTGCAATTATGCTGCCTCCATGGAAGAAGACCCTGTCACGGACTTTGTTGATGCCTTCAACTCTGTCATTGCCACCTTGGAGGAAAACCAGGCCCAAGCGGACCACAGTCACCCAGCTCCAGACTCCTACAGCCTCACGGGCGACGACCTGGTTTTAATCTTTGAAATGAGGAGGGACCTGGCCAAGCAGTAGCACCGCCAGAGTTTCTTCAACAAACGCCTGGACGCCCTGCATGCTTCACTGTCAAGCGAGCCTAAGAAGAGTCGTTGCCCGACGTGCTGCCAACCCTTCACATTCAAACTCCATCAAGATGGATGCCCTGACTCACCGCATGCATAGCTTCTCACATGTTTTTTTCTTGGGGTCAATGGCTAATTTTTTGCAAATTTTTCCTATGCTAGTCTCTGGTTCAAGTCTGATAGGCTCAGGATTGATAGTCTTTGGTTCAGGTTGGGGCACCAAGTCCACCCCCTGTTTTGGTTTCCACAAGAGTGGCAGAACAGGTGGCAAGTCCCTTGGTTACATTTTTGACAATTGTCATCTTTTTCTTCAAGTTTTGGTACTGTGAACAGTTGTCACACCTTTGTGTTTTGGTTTCCACTTCAGTGGTAGAACAAGTGGCCTACTCTCATGTATATCTGAACACGTAAGTTTTTGCCCTACTCTCATGTATATCTGAACACGTAAGTTTTTGCTTTCTCAAAGTAATATATAAAAAAATTATTTACCAAAAAAAAAAATTTAACCAGGTCCATAGTACCATTTAACCTAAAACACATTCATACACAACAAAAATTTGACCATATACCATGTAAAGTACATAGGACCATTTAACCTAAGACACATTCATACACAACAAAACTTTGACCATGCCCACTACATATGGCCAGGTGAAGTAGAACATGGAACAACTTTGACCATGCCCACTACATATGGAGCATTTAACCTAAGACCAGGTGAAGTAGAACATGGAACGTTCTGCTGAAAATAATACACAACAAAACTTTGACCATGCCCACTACATATGGAGCATTTAACCTAAGACCAGATGAAGTAGAACATGGAACGTTCAGATCTTCAGTCTGACGCTCTCCCAACTGAGCTATCCCCGCAGACCTGATAAACAAGATTGTTGAGAACTTTTCTTGTCTTATAAGAGACAGAATTATCCCTGTAGATTGGATATACAGGATAGTTGAGAGATTGCCCTACGAAATAAGAGACGCGACCGTTATGAAGATAGCTGCAGTTGATTCACTGAGAAACGAGAGCATCAGAAGATATTGTTTATACATAACAATATATGAATGTTTTTAATGAGAGTTGAACTCATGACCTCCCTGTTTACTAAATGAGTGTTTGAACGAACTGAACGATGAAAGCAACAGATGCAACACATTATCTGAAAAAAAGAACCATAAAAGGCCAGTTATATATAAGCAAATCTGAATGCGAGAAAAACCATAAAATGAGTTCTACTTAAGTAAATCTGAACCCGATAAAAATTTAAACCTGGACAACAGGATTAGAAACTGTGAGGTGCAAAGCCAAGTTATATATAAGCAATCTGAATCTCAGAGTAACCACAAAACAAATTTTATTTAAGCAAATTTTATTCGGATAAAATATAAAACTGGGACAACAGGCCTCACTACTCACTACTGTGAGGAAAGCCTATATGCTTTTATTGTTAAACGTTTTGGTAATTTTTATTGGAATTTGACAACATAAATCTACATGAAATTATAATTTTTTTGTTGTTTAAATTGTATTTCTGAATATAGAAATGGATTTAAAAAACCTTAAAATTATAAAAAAAAAACAAAACATAAAACATTTAAACTACAACGAGTTAAATAATTATACCCACTTCAAAAAAATCCTAACGTTGATTATTAATAATAAATGATTATAAAATAACGAAAATTTTACAATATCTGCGCCTGTAGCTTAGTGGATAGAGCGTCTGTTTCCTAAGCAGAAAGTCGTAGGTTCGACCCCTACCTGGCGCGTGGCGGTGGTTGTTGAAACTGTAGTATTTTAAAATACCCTCCAATGTATGTGTATTTACTACGTCAAAGCGTCTTAGAGTGCCTTCGACTTTTATTAAGTCAAAGGCCTTGGTTTTTTGTCCTCGGTCTTCGCCGATATCGGTCTCCTTCTGGGTCTACTTTTATGACGTAAGCTTAAATTTTATTTTTTTTTAAATTGAATTTGGTGAGAGATTGTTGGGACATAGTTTAGTAGTTTAGTTTGTAAAATCTGAATTCTAGAATTGGTTTTTTAGGATGTTGGTTTTTCATTTTCAATCCTCTTAGTCTCACAAAGATGATAGATTTCTGGTCATCCCACAGTGTTTTGAAATTTTTTCAATGCCCAAGTGTCACTATGGACCTCATGAAAATTGGTTCTTATTTTAGTACTCTTGATTTTCTTTTTTACAATAGTCAAAACAAAAAGATACTTATGATATTCTAGATTAGGGTTAATCACCTCCTTATAATATCTTAATTATTGTTTTCTCTCTAGCTCTTTATTGCACCACAATTTATCCTTAAATTTAGATGTAATAATATTTTTAATATTATCCTTATTTTGTAAAATGATTTCTTCCTTTATTCCCTGATGGTTATGTCATCCCCGCTTGACCCAAACATGGTTTTGGCTAGAGTTTGAAGCAATTTTGGAAATCTTTTTGTCTTCCATTTTATTTAACTTGTTCTTATACATTAAGCACCTGATCTTATACGCTAGGTACTTGTTCTTATATCTATATGTGATTCCTTTAAATATTCACTTTGTTACCCCCTCTCACCTAGGGGTAACTAGAGGAGATCGTGTCTCATGGTCCATACTGCAAACAATGATCTTAATGATGATGATCAAGATTCCCCACAGGCAACAACTCCTCATATGCCTCCCCCTCATCATAGCTCAACCCATTTCACTCGATCAACATGGTTTGTCCGATGATGGCGACCCAACACTCTTCAGGTACACTAGTCATTGTTTCATATAAAGTCTTACATTTAATGCATTAGGAATTTAGGTGACGATCATGTGTTGAAGTTAGATAATGGATCATGATGCTTGGAAGTTATGCTTGTTGCCTTGTTTCACCTTGGTGGCCATCGTTCTGTCCTAGTCCATTGTTGTCACTCTCAGGAAAAGGGGTACTATTGGGAGGCCTTGATCAAGGTAACATACCACTTCCTTCCATACTTAACAAATTCCATCTATTTTTCTTCCATTTTCCTATATTTTGGGAATGGCTTTTACATGTACACCAAAAAGGTTTGGGCCTTCATCATCTGAGAAGAAAGGCTAGAATGTCGAGGTTGATACAACAGGTAAAAAGAATAGAAAAAACATGTTATAAAAGAAAGAATAAATAATGGGATGACAAGGGACCAAATCAAAATCCAAAGGTCAACTTGAGCTTGTGTCTCATGGTCCTAATGCACTAAATGCATATCAAATTAAAATGACTTAATCCTGGTAAGAAAATAAACACATGAACCTAAAAAGAGGACTTGCAAAGTAATAAATGAATATCAAAAGGCAAGAAGGGGTTTGAAATACACACATTGTCAAGGAAATGGTAACTCAAGCACCAAGCACTCCCTCTACAAAGGCACTCATGAAGATAAACCCACATGTGGCCTTGCATGTCAATGACACCATGACCATGAAACAAACCACATGTCACATCATTCACTTATACTTGCACTTTGATGGGATTCTCGAGATCTACTCCTCTACTTGGGTACTAGCACACCTAATAGGGTCTTATGATGGTCCTCCCATACTTAAACTTGGTAAATTGCATAAAGTCTTGAGCTATTGTGAATTTTGAAGAAGATATCTAATGTGAATTGCCTACGTGGATTTTGTATTAAGTTGTGGCTTACTTTGTATGATTCTAATGGCTCGTGTATCTTGTAGTTGTTGGTCTGACCTAATTTTGTGAACCTTGCTTGATGATGATGCACCTTTGACATAGTCCTTTAGAGGACGTTTTGATGATTTCACCCAAGACATTACAGAATGTACAAAGGATGTTGCACCCTTGATGTTGAGAGTTGAGTCTTTTGATGACTTGGATGACCTCCAGACACCTTCCAACACCTCTTGGACCCTAGATGTTCCATAGATGATCTTGGATGTTGCATATATATCTTGATGTGCTACTTAGAGGGCAGGAAGCCCCTCACCATGGATATTGTTACCTTTGAGAATTTGAGCTTGGGTTTGATGACATGACCATTGATGATGATGGTGTACCTCTTCGAATAGGTAGTGGATCTCTTTCCTCTCATGGTGTCACACACTATCCCTTGAATGTTGGAGATATTGGTGATGATGTCATGCTTGATGGTGACTTGATGCTTTCATAGGTTGACCTATCATTAATGGTGATGCGTTGACACTTGATCGTGATGAGACCTAGCCTTTTATGAGGGAATGTGACCCTATTGATGAGGAGACATGGATTTTTGAGGTACTTTTCACCTTTTGAGGAGAGACATGGCCTTTGGAGGTTCTTGTTCCCCCTTGGATGATGATTTCACCTTCCTTAGAGGCTCTCACACCTACATGTGTGACTTTTAGGGAGACATTTTGATGTATTAGCATTATTTTCTTATGTCGGAGGCTATTTTGGGGGTGGGCCTAGATCTATCCACTTTGTATAATGGATTTGTGTTGTTGTAGGGGAATCTAGAGAGGTAAAGTGCTAGGGTTTCCTCATATATATAGGCTAGAGCTTCCTCACTTGTAAATCATAACTCAGTTGTATAGAAATACTTCTATACTTATTTTGTTTATTTCTTTTTCATCATGGAGTATTTATGTGCACCTCTTGAAGAGTTATAGATTATGGATGTTTCTTCGTATTTTTTTGTGGATGATTACATGCTAGGGTTTCTTCATGCTCAACGACTTGGCTAGTAAGTGGTATTTCCAAGTATTTGATGTTTTAGTCTTGGTGTTTTAAGTAAATGCTTTATCAAAGTGGTGATAATTTCCACATTATCTTGTTCTCATTGGATAAATTTTGTTTTGAATCCCTGGGAAGACTTGGAAGTGATTCCCCTTCCCTTATTTTCATTCATTTTAAGCTTGTTCTCCTTGGACAAATTTTATTTTGAAACTCTAGGAAGGCTTGCAACTGAGATACCTTCCCTTATTTTCATTCATTTTAAGCTTGTTGAAGCATATAAGGTTGATATTATGGCTTGTGAGTGTACTCCCCTAGAATTACCCTTATTGGTTAAATTCTAGAGCTTATGATTGGACTTCTCTAGGGTTTTGACCCAAGATCCACCTCGATCTCTTGTTAGAAGCCTTAGAAGACATATAAAAACATTTAGGGCTTGTGAGTGTACTCCTATAATTTGTTTTCCTAAAGGATTTAGACCTAGGTCTTGTGAGAAGTTGTATTCTCCAAAATGTTGCATTTATTGACTCCATATTCCTAGGGAACCAAGAAGGCACTAGTCCTCTCTTTTTTTGCAAGTGACTTTAAAACTCTCTCTCTCTCTCTCTCTCTCTCTCTCTCTCTCTCTCATGTTGATGTATTGTATTAGGTTAAGTCTTAGTTGCATTGCATATTTAATTCTTAGTCATTATTACCCTAACATCTACGTTTTAGTTGTATTCTTAGCCTAGAATCATCTTTAACATTATTTATTGTTGCATTATTGCAATTTTCAACCATTAGGGATTGGCATCTTGCATTTGTTTAAAGTAGTTTCATGCTATTTTATTTAAGCAATCATTAGTTATTGGTTTGTTAGGATTTCATTTAGCATCTACTTCATTATACGTTTTGCTAATTTAGGACTGTTTTATTGTTGCTGTCATAATTTGTTATTTGTTGAAGTAGATAATTTGTTATTTCTATAGGCTACAGAATTTAGTTGATAACGAAACTACATACATAGATAGAGTCGACTATGCAGATTCCAAATATATGGTTTTGTTTTTTTATTAATATTGTTTACTATTTTTAATTTATTTTTGTCTTCACATATATCAAAATCCTAGAATATGTACCTCTCTTATTTCTGCTATAACTTTTTGTCGGCTGAACCATTTATAGAATGAGTTATATTTTTCATTAGAGGAGACCAATCTCTATGATATTGAAAAAAAAGGAAATTATTTTAATCATGTTAAGACCCTCTTAGCCTGCACGAACAAAAGGCCTAGTAATTTCAAGGATATATTGACTTTGAACATATTTAAAAAATATAAAATTAATATCATAAATTTCTAAACAATACACCACACTAGAACAACGAGTTCTTTACAATTATACAAGTTTTTGGAATGAAATTCCGTTGCTAATGTACTCAACACTTGCATGAACAAAGATATATACCTTATATTTTGCTGGAAAAATGACATACCACTATTAGAAAAAAATCAAATTTCACATAGTTATTCACAATTTTTATGAATACAAGTTGTGTATTTGGAAAGCTAATTCAATTTCCTATGTTTCATCTTGTTACACCATATTAAAATTCATTGTAAAAGTACCTTGACTAATCTCTCCAAGTTAACATATTGTTATTTTTTCATGTTTGCATTGCCACTAATGTGTCATGAGAGACCATCATTAGCTTTCACATACCCATACTCATATTCATTTATACTTTTTCATGAGTATTCCTATGGGTCTATGAAAACTACCCCTTATTATTATATTATTTACCCTTAACTATATAGTGGACCTTTGTATTACCCATCAACTAACAAGTGAACATATTCCATGGTTATGGCCACATTACATTCCTTATCCCTTTGGCTACCTCCTTACGCACCACATATTATCTGTAACATACAAAATATATAAATATGAAGTGATAATAATCATAAATAATAATAATGTAAAAAACCAATCCGGTTCTTACAACAGACATCCATCATAAATGGAATAAATAACTGTAATCCATATTGGACAAGAAAATATATTGAATAAGAATGTATATAATGAGATAAAATAAATAATATATGATGAATAGATGTACAATGAGAGTGCCAAATATATAGAGAACCTAAAGGCACATATGGTGACCATCCATGAAAGGATGCGTCCCTTATACAATTAATAACTATTTATTATTATTATTATTATTATTATTATTAT
>JASDQU010107443.1:82098-119707 GCA_032191745.1 Picea mariana | reverse complement strand
ATGGGCCAATGGTTTACCAAAAACATGGGCTTGTAAACCACCAACAGTAAAATCATAATTTACTCTTCCTTCTTCTTTGGAACTTTTTCTTTTAAACTATCTTTTCTTTTTTTATTCTTTCTTTTTCTTTTTCCTTCTTCTTGATATCTGGTAATAACTTATAATTTCTTGCAACTGAAAGATTATTTCTTCAATGGTAATTTTTTTATGATGTTTTTGTTTTTTAATGGGAAAATTCCCTCACATGGTCAAAGACTTGGATAAATTAGAGAAAAACTGTTTTTTTTTTTTGTATGAGGCTACAAGCTTGTATGTCCAATGGCTAGGATCAACAAAAAAACTCTAATACCAATGTAAAGAACCAATCTGGTTCTTACAACGGACATCCATAAAAAATGGAATAAATAATTGTAATCCATACTGGACAAGAAAATATATTGAATAAGAATGTATATAATGAGATAAAATAGATAGTATATGATGAATAGATGTACAATGAGAGTGCAAAATATATAGAGAACCTAAAGGCACATATGGTGACCATCCGTGAAAGGATGTGTCCCTTATACAATTAATAATTATTTATTATTATTATTATTATTATTATTTATGATTATTATCACTTCATATTTATATATTGTGTATGTTACATTATCTTCACTAAGTACATTACAAAACTTGAATAATATTGGTGGAAACAAAAAAATATATATGTAGTTTTCCTATAATTTTGGTGGTTGATTTTGAAATTTTGTTGTTTCCTTTGAAATTTCATTATATGGAAAATTTTCAATGAAAGAATGCAAAGAAAAAATCTTTTGAGCTTTTGTGGAAGTTCCTTCTTTTGTTTGACAAGGATTCGGAAAGGAATAAAAAAATACTGTGGAAAACAAATTTCCACCAAGTGCTAGAGAAAACCTATCGAAACTTTAAGCATTATGTACAATTAAGAAATAAGCATGGAAATTCCTTCTCTAAAATTTCCATGATTATTTCTTAATTGCAAATAATGCTTAAAGTTTCGATAGATTTTCTCTGGCACATGGTGGAAATCCATTTTCCACAGTGTCTTTTGATTCCTTTCCTAGGAAGGAGGAAAATACCATGCTTTATTGTTTTACCCTTTTATGTATTCCTTATGCACACCCTCTTTATCCTAGAACAAATGGTATATAATCATGAATCATAATGTGTAGGGCAATTATTTATGTTTTCCCAATGTCCTGAATAGATCAAGCTCCGAACAAAGCATATTTTCCCATTTAGAGATCCAAAAGTTTATATACCCATATGTAGTTGGACCAGTGCTACTAGCACAAGTTTACCTAAAATTCTTTCGAGTTGTATACCCATTCCATATCGAGATCAAAATGAAAAATTATTGGTTGAAGTTCCAAGATCATATCCCTCCATGTTCAGACATTCTTTGAGAGGCTATAACTATGAATCAATTAATAATATTCTAACATGTGTTTGGTGGTATTGGATTGCTATATATAATCTATATATCAGTTACTTTAGGAAATTGCTTTTTTTTCTCAAATTTCAGTTGCTTACACCATTATTAGTCTCTGCCTTTGGCCAAGGACTATAGCATTCGCTTGGCAGTCAACCATCGTTCACCAACTATTAATTGATGCATTTTTCTTTATTAGTTGGTGTATTTTGGAGTTTCTTAGAATATTTAGCAATGTTATGAAAAACAAATTTATTATTTTGGAAAACATAAACAATTTTTATATTTTTCAATTTGGTAATTTGAATTTTCTGATTGGGTCAGGGGTTGTGATGTGACTTAATTAACCCTGGTATGTTGAAATTTTTATCATTATTTGTTAGAAATTACAAATCATTTAAAAATTTAAAATTTAAAAAATAGTCACGTATTCTAGTTGTTGCCATCGAGAAGGAATTGTTGCAGCATGGCTATCTGCATGCACACTCTACAAAAAATACGCTACCACCTATGTCATTTGTTGCAAAAGAAAACCACATCTTTACATCGGAGGAGGTTTGATGGGAGGGTGTCATAATCTAGAGGTCGAGTGCCTCATTTCAAGTATTGTACTACTCTCAGCCTCTCAAACCCCCATTGGGAGTACTATACTACTCTAGAGAGACTTAGCCTTTCTAATTTATCCTCGACATTATTGAAGTCCACATAGTATTCCATGGGCATTAGGGTCATGAGAGGAATAACATAGTCTTCCAATGTATCTGTATTTAGTACGTCAAAGCCTCTTAGAGAGTGCCTTTGACTTTTATTAAGTCAAGGGCCTTGTTTTTTGTCCTCAGTCCTCGGCGATATCGGTCTCCTTCTTTTATGCCATAAGTTTAATTTTTTTCCTCGGTCCTCATCGATATTAGTCCTCTCCTTTTATGTCGTAGTTTAAATTTCTAAGTTTTTATTTTTTATTTTTTGTATCTTTTTTGGATTAATTTTATTTGAATTTTGGTGAGAGATTGTTGGGACATAGTTTAGTAGTTTAGTTTGTAGAATCTGAATTTTATAATTGGTTTTTCAGGATGTTCTTTTTTCATCTTCAGCCTTCTTAGTCTCACAAAGATGATAGATTATTTCATCCCATAGTGTTTTGATAATTTTCCAATGCCAAGTGTCACTATGGACCTCATGAGAATTGGTTCTTATTTCAGTATTGTTGATTTTCTTCTTTACACTAATCAAAATAAAGAGATACTTATGATATTCTAGATTAGGGTTAATCACCTCCTTATAATATCTTAATTTTTGTTTTCCCTCTAGCCCTTTATTGCACCACAATTTATCCTTAAATTTAGATGTAATAATATTTTTAATATTATCCTTATTTTGTAAAATGATTTCTTCCTTTATTCCTTGATGGTTATGCCATCCCCACTTGACCAAAACATGGTTTTTGCTAGAGTTTGAAGCAATTTTGGAAATCTTTTTGTCTTCCATTTTGTTTAACTTGTTCTCATAAATTAATTACCTAGTCTTATACATTAGGTACTTGTTCTTATATTTATATGTGATTCCTTTAAATATTCACTTTGTTAACCCCTCTCACCTAGGGGTAACTAGAGGAGATCATGTCTCATGGTCCATAATGCAAACAATGAACTTAATGATGATGATAAACATTCCCCACAGACAACAACTCTTCATATGCCTCCCCCTCATCATAGCTCAACCCATTTCACTCGATCAACATGGTTCGTTCGATGATGGTGGCCCAACACTCATCAGGTACACTAGTCATTGGTTCATATAAAGTCTTACATTTAATGCATTAGAAATTTAGGTGATGATCATGTGTTGAAGTTAGATAATGGATCATGATGCTTGGAAGTTATGATTGTTTCCTTGTTTCACATTGGTGGCCATCCTTGTGTCCTAGTCCATTGTTGTCACACTCAGGAAAAGGGGCACTATCGGGAGGCCTTGATCAAGGTAACATACCACTCCCTTCCATACTTAACACATTCCATCTATTTTTCTTCCATTTTCCTATATTTTGGGAATGGTTTTTACATGTACACCAAAAAGGTTTGGGCCTTCATCATCTGAGAAGAAGGGATAGAATGTCAAGGTTGATACAACTTGTAAAAAGTATAGAAAAAACATGTTATAAAAGAAAGAATAAATAATGGGATGACAAGGGACCAAATCAAAATCCAAAGGTCAACTTGAGCTCGTGTCTCATGGTCCTAATGCACTAAATGCATATCAAATTAAAATGACTTAATCCTGGTAAGAAAATAAACACATGAACCTAAAAAGGGGACTTGCAAAGCAATGAATGAATATCAAAAGGCAAGAAGGGATTTGGAATACACATACTGTCAAGGAAATGGTAACTCAAGCACCAAGCACTCCCTCTATAAAGGGACTCATGGAGATAAACCCACATGTGGCCTTGCATGTCAATGACACCATGACCATGAAGCAAACCCCATGTCACATCATTCACTTATACTTGCACTTTGATGGTATTCTTGAGAACTACTCCTCTACTTGGGTACTAGCACATCTAATAAGGTCTTATGATGGTCCTCCCATACCTAAACTTGGTATATTGCATAAAGTCTTGATCTATTGTGAATTTTGAAGAAGATATCTAATGTGAATTGCCTATGTGGATTTTGTATTAAGTTGTGTCTTACTTTGTATGATTCTAATGGGTCGTGTATCTTGTAGTTGTTGGTCTTACCTAATTTTGTGAACCTTGCTTGATGACGATGTACCTTTTACATAGTCCTTTAGAGGACATTTTGATGATTGCACCCAGGACAATACAGAATGTACAAAGGATGTTGCACCCTTGATGTTGAGTGTTGAGTCTTTTGATTACTTGGCTTACCTCCAGACACCTTCCAACACCTCTTGGACCCTGGATGTTGCATAAATGATCTTGGATGTTACATATATAGCTTGATGTGCTACTTAGAGGGCAGGAATCCCCTCACCATGGATATTGTTACCTTTGAGAATTTGAGCTTGGGTTTGATGACATGACCATTGATGATGATGATGTACCTCTTCGAATAGGTAGTGGATCTCTTTCCCCTCATGAAGTCACACACTATCCCTTGGATGTTAGAGATATTAATGATTATATCATGCTTGATGGTGACTTGATGCTTTCCTAGGTTGACCTATAATTAATGGTGATGCATTGACACTTGATGGTGATGAGACCTAGCATTTTATGAGGGGATGTGACCCTATTGATGATGAGACATAGATTTGTGAGGTACTTTTCACCTTTTGAGGAGAGACATGGCCTTTGGAGTCTCTTTCCCCCCTTTAGCTGATGATTTCACCTCCCTTAGAGGCTCTCACACCTACATGTGTGACGTTTAGGGAAACATTTTGATGTATTAGCATTATTTTCTTATGTCAAAGGCTATTTTGGGGGTGGGCCTAGATCTATCCACTTTGTATAATGGATTTTTGTTATTATAGGGGCATCTAGATAGGTAAAGTGCTAGGGTTTCCTCATAGGTGGATTTTATTAAATAGGTTATGAGATGGAAATAACCATTTAGGAACAAAAATTTTGCATTTTGTGCACCTTTTTCAAGAGTAAAATGAGAGAAATTTTGATAACTAATACTAATGTTGTAATGATAGGGCTTAAATCATGATCTTGGATTGCTCAATTAATGTTGTAATGATAGAGCATAAATAATTTTCTTGTTGTACCTCTCACTAAATCCTTCTTAAATGTTAATTCCTAGTGTCACAAAATAACCCTTTCCTTTCACCTAGTCCACCTGTCTTCCATCCAACTGTACATTCATACCTTCATTTGCTACAAATAGAAGCTTTTAGAAGTTTCTTATGGATGGAGATGATTTTGGTTCATGATGCTTCCACGTGGATAAATGTTGGGCACTACATCTTAAGTTGAATCCAAATAAGTTACCACAAGGAGGAAAAGAGGAAGAACCTATTGGGCATGCATTTGGATGACTAAGTAAATATTGGCTTAGATGTAGATGGTAAGATTGTCTACTTTATGTTGAAGAACCTATTGGGCATGCATTTGGATAACCAAGTAAATATTGGCTTAGATGTAGATGATAAGATTGTCTACTTTATAGTGCATAGGGAGGTGAACATGAGCATCATCCATCCCAAGGAAGAAAAGGAGATGATTAAACGATTCCATATCAACATATAAGTCAATAAGACAAAGTTGGATGCTCTTTTAACCCTAGCTTGTTGATATAGGGGGCCATCCAGTGTCTTCTCAAAAATGATTTTGATACAGGTAGTTTTTGAGTCATGATTTTTAATGCATTTTTAGGGGCTTTTGCATCCACTTTTCAAGGTAGTTTACACACAACAACTAGGGAATTGTTTCAATTTGCAAATGTTCTTTCCAATGAGATAAAGAAGACCCTAAACGTAGCACCAAGTAAAATTTTATGATCTCAACAAGGCTCCCCTTTTTTTTTTGGAAGAGCTCCAATTTGTGTAACTCAACGTTCCTTCTTAGCCCTAATCACACTAGGGTTAGGGTTGCATTTTAGGATTTTTTCTCCTTAGACTTTATTTATATCATTACAAAATGTACTCATAACCTTGTATTAAGGGTTTTTTCGCAAATGAATGTAGACATCAATTATTACCATTCTAACCCGTGTGTATTGCTATGTACATCACACTATTTTTCACCATTTTATTTATTAATAATCAAAATCTCATTTAAATATTGCATAAAATGTTATATATATATATATATATATATATATATATATATATATGTGTGTGTGTGTGTGTTAACCAACAAATCTCTTTGAAGGCTTGGTTCTATTTCACTTATGAATTGGTAGAAGAGTGGGTGATGGAAACAAAACCCTAACTTTTGTGTAAGAAACCAAGACTAATGAGGAATCCAATACATCAAATTAACTTGTATTTGATTTATGAATTGGTAGAAGAGTGGGTGATGGAAACAAAACCCTAACTTTTATGTAAAAAACCAAGACTAATGAGGAATCCAATACATCAAATTAACTTGTAGTTCCACATTTGGATGAGAAGATTTAAATTCCCCTCTTCTTAACCATCAAATTTGGGATTTGTTCCATTTCACTTATGAATTGTTGTTCAATTTCACTTATGAATTGGTAGAAGCGTGAACCATGGGGACTATGTAAACAATTTTTTTTTAAATCAATAAATTAAAAAAAATTTGAAACGCTAAACCTAACCCTAGACACCTTCCATTATCATTGCTAAATAGGTCCTTTCCCTCCATTTCACTCATATAATTCATTTGAGCAATTTAGAATTTTTTAGTTGATTTTCTTGGGTTGATTTGGAGAGTTGATTGAAGGGTTGATTTGAATAATTTGTTGTGTTGATTTGTAGTTGATTCAAGGATTTATTTTCATAATTTATTGGGTTGATTTCACTCTAGAGGTCGTTTAGAGCCTCTTTGTTGATGTATTTTGGTTCGTAAATGGATTGCACTCGGTATTGTTTTGGTTATATGCACCCTTAATTGCTATATACTAGAGAAACTTTGCATATCTGTGTATTATGGTGTGGATTCACATGAATATATGTGTGTGTGTGTGTGTGTGTGTGTGTGTGTGTGTGTGTGTGTGTGTGTGTGTGTGCATCCATGTGAATCCACACCATATCAAAATTTGAATATTTTATGTATTTTTTGGTTGACCAGTTTTGTGGTGCTATTTTTGTCCAATTCCAATTTCTAGAGTAGGTTGATTTGATGATTGGTCCAGTTTTTGTAGCATTGATCCAGATATTTACTTGCACACATGCTTTATTGATAGTGCTATGTTTAAAAAGCATAACTTTCCTCCTTAGATGTTTATGTAGACCACTCAAATACTTTAGGAATACATCTAAGGTTTTGAGAGATATCCTCAATAGAATGACATGTTTTTTGAACTTGGTAGTGTATTCTTGCACACTTCATCCATGTTTCTATCAATAGTAGAGGCAATGAATCCATGTGTCTTATTTGTACCCAATAGGGTGAAAATGAGACTTGATGAAAGTCTTAAACACCTCCATTTAGTTACCAGTGGACCACCCTCCAATGTAAGTGTTTGCATATAGATTTCCCACCAAGTTTAAGCGTGACCTTCTAGCTTTAGTCAAGAAAATGATATCTTCTGCTCTTCTCCTATGTTATGCACATTGAAGTAAAATTCTAGCTATTACAACTATTTATCAACTTCACAATGTCAACTTCACCTTTATAGGGATTGATGCCCACTTTTCCCTCCACTTTGAATAGATCCCCAAAAGATGTGAAGTTGGAACTTCATATCTCTTTCTCCATCTCTATATTTATCTCTTCAAGGTTCCCATTAGAACCAACATTCGAGTTAGAGTTGTCAAGTTCAACAAAAGGTATGAACTTGATACCTAGTCATGACATCAATATCGCCTTACTACGAGAGATATCAGAGACTTGTGCTCTCAATCTTGCAAATATCTCTTTCGATTCATCCTTTGGAATGCTAAATTGTACTATGATTCTTCATGGCTAGGATTTGAAAATATTTTATTCATATTCATTATTGAATCTTGCAATATTCCACAGAATCCCCCCAAAAAAGTTGCTTTGATACTAATATGATCTATTAATTGTTGTAGATATTCCACTAGATACTTCATCACAACAAATCTTAAATACTATTATAAATACTATGAAGTTATATTATATTTTTCATTCATTTATTATAATAAAAATGTAATATGAAAAATATAACACTCAAAATACTGAAATGAACTAAGAATATATTTAAGAGAAAAGTTACAATGGGAAAAATAAACAAATGTCAATATAATGACCATGAGATATACCTTAAAAACCTTAATGTGAAAAAACCCAACCAGAAAATAAGAAGATTGAACTTTTTTTCTTTTTGTTAGTTTGTCTGTGACATGTGGGACTAACCTGTGGCTAAGAAACCACGACTCAGGGGCATCTAATCCATCAAAATCACCCGAGGATCGCACTTGGCTTGAGCCACACCAACCCTTAACATGGCTGGAGTTTTTGTCCCCACAGGTTTCGAACTGGTGGATTTAACATCATAGAGCACCTTAACATCACACTTTGTTACCAACTGTCCTACACCTTGGAGACCTGAAGAAGATTGAACCTTTTTTTTTTTGTAAGTGAGTTTGAGATTCTATATTACTGAGAAAAATATGGTACAAAAAGGAAAAGAGGGGTATCCCTTGATCTGCCAAAAAGGAAACCAGATCAGGGATCCCAAAGTTGCGTTGTCTACATAAGCGAGGGGAGGGTTGGGCCACCACCCTGGGAAACCGACCCAGTCTCCGAAAACGCATTTGAAAAAACTATACCATAACATATACATAAAAACCAAGAACGTATAAGAGGGGTTTCTCATACACTGATAAACAAAATGACCATGGGTTGAGACTGCGCTAGTCTAAGAGGATTGAATGTCTTTCATCTCCTTCCTTTCTTGCCTTATTCTCCTTTCTCTGCTCCACCGTGCGCGTCTTTCTGATGCAGGCCAGTGTTCCATGTCGGTCTGCTAGAGTGATGTCCATGTGGTGGACATAGTGAAGGTAGAGGTGGAATTTTTCATCCATTCGTTCCATTTTTTTGTTTTGGCTCCTCTGGTCCTCTGCTATTTTTCTTGCGCTAGCCTCTAGGTTGATGAGGCAGCTTAGAATTTCTATGAGCTCCTTCTTGTGGCCATGGTTTTCCACCCTGGTGGTCTCGTTCCTGTCATCTCTCAACTTACTTATCAACATTTTTGTGCACTAAGCTTCCTCCACCGTTTTGTGGTAGAGGGTTGTCCTAGGTTGTGTGATCCCTGGGTCCCTTATCCCATCCACTTCTTGGATGAGTTCCGCCCAGGATTTGCCCTGGCGCCTGGTGTTGACTTCTCGCTCCCACCTATCGATGATCGCTTTTCCCTTTGGATCGATCTGCATAAGAAAGGTGCCTTTGGCCTCTCTTGTCACCTTCTCCATCCTTGTGATATTTTGGGCGCTTGTTGGAATTTCCTCCCCCTGGGGACCCCTCTTACTCTCAGCATTATTCATTCTTACCATCTCGGTTTGAATGCGATGGCTTTTGTCTTGACTTCGTCCTCTGCTTCTATTCGCCCCTTCCTGGTCTCTGTAATTGTTTCTCATTGGTTTGTAGCTATCCCTGATTCTTATTTTAAGGGGTTTCCATGGCTGTGATCTTATCCTGGTAATCATGGGTCTCCCATAAAGGTGTACCTTTTGGTCCTTTTTCACTGTTTCAAAGTGTGTGCGCTTGGGAACCCTGTCGTCGTGCCTGCGCCAATCCTTTTCCTTGCATGTTTTACTCCAATCATTTCCTCCCATCGTATCTGTGTGTGGATGAGGTGTACCCATTCCTTCCCATGGGCTATCCTTTTGATCTTCGTCCTTTTCCATCTATGGATTAACCTTTCTGCTCTCCCACGGGCAACCCCTGTACTTCATTCTATTTACATGACCGTGGTGTCGTACCTCCTTTTGTGGTGTGACCGTGATCTGAATTGTAACTCATGTTTAAATGGTGGCCTATCATATTCTTCCTGGATCCTCCTTTCCCTTCAATTAATTATGCGCCATCAGCCTCAATGTGGTCATTCATACTTCAGCTGTCGTCATAGTCCTTTGCCACTAGTTGGGTACAGTCTGTCCGAAACTAACCATTTGGGATGTTACTCCATGTGGAATCCAATTCTGGTCCTTCCTTGTCTACCCCTTTGTTAGCGATTCTATCCGCTAGTCCATTTGTTGACCTTTGGACCCAGTGCAACTTCACTGCGATCCTTGTCTGCAAATGCTCCTGAATGTTTTGCAGGGAGTAATCCAAGTGCCAGTGCCTCTTAATTTTTCCCACTCTAGTGTCATTTTGGAGTTTCATTACTGTGTTGATGACCAGCATGGAATCTCCTTCCACTATGACGTTGGGCATCCCTTCCCAATGTAGTATCTCAAGGCCAGTCTCCAGGGCTCCAAATTTTGCGGTGTTGTTGGTTGATTTCCCCATATTCCCAGTGTACAACCGGATAATTTTTCCTTGACTGTTCCTAATTACTGCCCCTGTACATGTCTGTCCTGGGTTACCTTTCGACACCCTGTTGAAATTCATCTTGAGGGACCCCTCTGGTGCTGGTTTCCAGTTGCACTCACCTACTTGTATTTGCGACATTCGTCTTACCTGATTGGGGTTGCGTCCTTATTTCAGTTGAAAAGCCTCTAGAATTCAGAGATCCCAATGTTTGAGTTGTGCTCCTCTTGTTTGGCAGTTGCGGCTCTATACCATTTCTCTTGTCATGGAGATTATTGTTTCTTTGATCTTTCCTACCGTCCATCTTTGGTTCCTAAAGATGCGTCGATTCCATTCCTTCCATATTGCCCAAATGATCATGCTGGGAATGAGGGTCCAACAGAGATTCACCTCTTCATTTTCGCTGTAGTTTTCCTTTCAGGTGTTTATAGTTGCGGAAATATTACCTCTAATCCCATTAGAATGTCGGAAGATGCCTACCACCCAGTCCCATACTTTTGTTGTCTAGGGACATTCATCCAGGAGATGGTTCGTTGTTTCCTCCTTTTCTTCACATAGGTGACATCTTGAAGGGCCTATGAATCCTCTCTTCTTTAGGTTTTCCCAAGTTAGGATTCGGTTGTGTAGTATTAACCACTGGAAGATTTTTATTTTTGGCTAATGGAGGCTATTCCAGATCTTGTCCCATTGATGCATCGAGTCTTCTTGGTCCTGGTCCGCTATATAGTGGTGTACTTCTTTAAGATTGAATTCCCCACCAGCTTTGTGCCCCCATCTTATTTGGTTGCTTCTGTATGTGACTGTAATTTTTCATCTCCCCAATTCCTTCTCCACCTCTTTTACTATTGTTGTGGTTTGGTCTCTAGTCTGTGGGGTGAGAGTGTTCCAGATTCTCCATTTGTTGTGATCCATTTCTTGTTTCTAGTAATGGTATACTCTTGTTTTGCCTTGTGCCAGCATCTCCTGTTGGAGTTCCTCCCAGCCTGGTTTTTCCATTCTAGGTTCCTGTTGCCAAGCATCCTCCCAGAATCAAGCGGTTCTGCCATTTCTTATTTCCCAAAAGTTGTGTGTCTGGATCCAGGTCTTGTTGCGCCAGGCTAGGTTCCAAATGGCAGAACCTTCCATGGTACCTCTGAAGCGTATTTTGTCCTGGTCACAAATGTCTGGGGCATACTTTTCCTTCCACAGGTTGACCCATGGCATGGTAGTTTCTTTGACCCAATGCCACCAGAGTTTCACCCCATAGGATTCATTGGTCACTTGCGGGTCGTGTAACCTAGGCCTCCTTTTCTTTTTGGTTTACAAACCTTCTCCCAAGCCACCAATGCCCATTTTTTCCTTGTTTCTGCTCCTCGCCCCAGGAATTCCCTTTGAATGGTTCTTATTTTTTGTAGAATCCCCTTGGGGGTTGGGAAAACTGACATCATAAAGGTTGGGATAGCTTGCAAAACCGACTTGGTTAGGATAAGTCTTCCGACCATGTTGAGGGATCTGTCCGTCCAATTTTTGACCCGGTCTTGTAGCTTGTTGACTATTCCTTCACAAGTTGACATCTTGTAGGCTTTGTCTGTCAGGGGGATGCCCAAGTACTTGGTTGGGAGGGATTTGCGTTAAAAGCCCAAGATGTTGGCCAAATTCCTTTGGATTGTGGGGTTGGTATTAAAGAAGAAGATCATAGATTTGGACTAGTTTATCTCTACCCTCGAGGATTCCCCAAACTCGTCTAAGATTCATTTGTAGGCTTTTTCTTCCTTGACCATGGGCATGCCATGAAGTAAGGTGTCATCCATGAACTGTTGGTGTGTATAAGTTGGGAAATTCTTGTAGGGTTTGATACCTTTTATTTCCCCTGTTGTAGTTGCACTTTTTATGCTTCGACTGAGACCTTCCATCATTAGGATGAATAGGAAGGGTGACAGTGGGTCTTCCTATCTGATGCCTCTCGTGGGCCAATAAGGTTTGGCAGGGGATACATTTACTAGTAGCGAGAAGCTTGTTGTGGATATTAGGTTGACTATCCACCTGATCCAGTGCTGGGTGAAGCCGAAGGCTTCCAAGGTCTTGACCATATAGTGCCAGCTGATTTTGTCATAAGCATTTGCTAGGTCCAGTTGTATTATCATTCCCCCTCTTTTCTGAAGTTTTAGGGTGTGGATAATTTTATGGGCATGGATAATATTGTCAATTATTTTCCTTCCTTCCACAAAACCTACCTGTTATTGTGAGACCAGTGTGGGTAGGAGTGGCTTCAATCTATTTTCTATAACCTTGGAAATTTTCTTAAACACCACATTGCATAGCGCTATAGGTCTGTAACGATCGAGGGGTTTGGCTTCATTTTCTTTGGGGATAAGTGTAATCATTGTAGCATTTAGTGCTTTCAAAATGAAGGCTGACCTTCTAGAGTCTTCCACTACCCTATAAATTTCATGTTTGACAACTTCCCAACAGGATTTGAAGAACTCCATTGTGAAACCATCTGGGCCTGGGGCTTTTCCATTGGGCATTTCCTGGAGTGCTTGGTCTATTTCCTCCTCTGCAATGGGCTTGTTCAGGTTGTTATTTTGTTCTTCTATTACCAGGTGAGGGATATGCTAGATTATCTTTTGTATGGCCTCCGTTCTATCTTGGTTAGGTTCCTGGGCTATCCCGTGGAAGTGGTTTACCATAGTTGTTTCGATGTCCTTATGTGATTCTCTTTATATTCCATCCTGGTCCCTAATCTTCAGGATTTTGTTATGGGCTCTTCTGGCCATGGTTGTTCTATGAAAAAACTTGGTGTTTCATTCTCCTTCCTTTAGCCATCTGATCCAGGACTTTTGTTTCCAGAGAGTTTCTTCTTGCTGGCAACGCTCTTCCCATTCCTAGGTCATCTAGATCTCTTCCTTTTTCCGCTCCTCATTGTAGCCTTCCGAAATTCAGGTTTCCTGGAGCTTTTTCATTTTTTCTTCAATGTTGTTCTTCTCTTGGTTTATATTCCCAAAAGTGTCCTTGTTCCACTCCTTGAGCCTATATTTGATATGTTTTAGTTTCTTATAGAGTTTGAACATCCTTGTCCCTTTCTCTAGTTGCTCCTCTAGCCACCACTGTTTGATTCTTTCCTTGAAAGTCAGGTGTTCAATCCAGAATTTCTCAAATCTGAAAGGTATGTTCTTTGGTGTGGTCTAGAAGCCTACTTCCAGTTGCACTGGCCAGTGATTAGATCCCCCCCATGGAAGGATGTTGTAGTTTAAGGTTAGCCCCTACATAATGATTGACTTTGACACTAGGAATCTATCAAGTCTTGTTGCTACCTAATGCTGGCTCATTCTCTTATTGTTCCAGGTGAACTGGCCATTATTGGTTTTCAGATCTACCATCTCTGTTGTGTCTATGAATTTTGACAACTCCTCTGCATCTCTATCCAATCTTCTTGTACCTCCTTTTTTCTCCGCAAGTGACGTGATGATGTTGAAATCCCCGACTAGGATCCATTGGAGGTTGTTGGCTCGATTTTTAAGATCTTCTAGGTCTCTTAGCATTCCTCTCCTATTCTCTGACACCTGGGGTCCATAAACATTAGTGCATAAAATCACCTCTGTGTTCCCAATGAGTTGCATGCAGACTGTAAGGGTATGCCTTGTCGCTTCGACTGTTATTAGGTTTAGTACTTGTGGGTTCCATAGGGTGAGGATACCTCCTGCCATTTGGTGGCCTCCAATAGCCACCATCTTGTACTTGTGCCATTGTTGTTGACAGATTGTTTCCATTCTGCCTGTATTACACTTGGTCTCTTGAATAAGACAAAGATCTGGTTGTCCATGTTTTAGCCTATTCCTAAGGATTCGTTGCTTTCTTGGGCTATTTAGGCCTCTTATATTCCAAGTTATAACCTTCATTTAAACATGTGGGGGGGAGTTGGGGAAGAGTTTTTTGATCTTACCCGAGTTTATCAATAGCACTCCAAGCTCCTGTAGGGCTACACTATTTGATTTCTTGCATTTTTTCCTCCGCGTCTGCTTGGGTGAGCATTATGGTTGTCCCTCGTCAACTTTGACTCCTAGGTGTACAATCTCCCCGTGTGTACGCTTTAGGCCTCTAGATTTGGCTTCCTCCCTTAGGAGGAACAAGTACTGGATGCAGTCAAGTTGCTCTGTTGGTACATTGTCTACTCCCTGTCTTTTCCATTGCTCCAGTATGTTCGTGAGATCTATCCCTTCCCTTTCCACAAGGTCTGAGTTCTGGATCTTCTGTGCCTACTTCTCTTGGTGTCATTTTCGCCTCTCCCTTTGCTTCTTGCATGGGGGTTTTTTCGTCTCTGATTTCTCCTTCCATCGGGGTTGCGCAGCTTCCCTGTTCCTTTTGGTTATTTGGTCAGTCGGTGGGATTGTTTGGTGTTTGTTCTCTAACTTCCTGAGATTTTTTCGTATCCTTGTCAGCTTCCGCCCCTTTATTGGTTGTATCCCATCCTTCCGGGTTATTCCGGACCTCTGGGTTATTTTATGTTTGGGCTTTGCTCTTCTTTTTGTTGGCTTTTCTTCTAGGGTTTGGTTTAACAAACCCATCCTCATCCTTCTATGGTTTGGGGTTTTCCGTTTCTTGTTTTTTATTAAGAGGGAATTCCCTGATCAAATGACCATGTTCATGGCACCTTATACATCGAAAGGGGATATGTTCATAATCAATGCTTTGGATCCATTCCTCATCCATGAATTCGAGGCTTATGGATTCTGGGAGCACTCCCAACACATCCATCTCTATACATATTCTTGCGTAAGATGTGTATCTCCCTTTCAGGGTGGCTTCTGCAGTCTTTATATATTTCCCCAGTTTATTCCCTATTACTTCAAAAGTAGAGGGTAACCAGTAGTCTAAAGGTAGGGAATAGAGTCTCAGCTAGACCGACACCTTTTTGAAGGTCTCTTTTTCTGGGGAGAAATTTTCCTTCCATGGCTGCATGTACAGTCCTACTGATGCATGGAAATATGGCCCTCCTTCAAATACTCTATCTCTGTCTTCCAGGTTTATGAATACAGTTGTGAAGAAACCTTTCGAGCCTAGATGGAGGTCCACTTCCCCACTTGGCTTCTAGTGATATTTGATCTAGTTGCGCAACATTTTTTTAGTGGGTCACAAGCCCATAAATTTGCAGATTAGCGCATGCGCCTTCATCTAATCCCTGTAGAGTTGCATCTGTGGATCCTTCAGTATCACCTTGGGTATCATTGTTGATTTGGGTTTTCACGGGTTGCGCCCTTCTACCCGGTTGGTCTTCGTTGTGTCTTGCGTCTCATTCTGGGCTTCTCTGGCTTCGTTTTGGTTTTCTTTGGCCTCCTCTTCCATGCATTCACTTTTTCCCTAGCTCCTTTCCTGACCTCTTTCTGGGCCAGATCTCGAGGTGCCTGTCATTGGTGACTTGAAAGATATTCCCCTTGGCCCTTTCCCTCTATCTACCACTACCTGTTTGTATGAGGGGGTACCCTTACCCCCCTCTGGTGCTCATACTGTCCTATGTTATGGCCGTGACTGTCAAAAACCCTAGCTTGCGGTTGCTCCGAAAACTTCAGTATTGTTACTTCGATGTTCTTATGATGAAAGAAGATTGAACCTTACTCTCCTAAGTAATTTAAAATAAAATGAGAAATAATATGAATAAAATCACAAATTAATATATAAGATTTGAAAAATAAAGTCTTTATATAAATTAGCTAGCTTTAGGTATTTAGACCTTTTCTAACTTCTAGTTTTTTCTTTGAATTTATATAATCTTTTTCCTTTGGATTTTTTTAATTTTTGGAAAGTATTTATTAAAATAATTAATTTTATTTTAAATATAAATTCTTCATTTTATTTTTTAATAACGGTTTTATTTTATTTTATAATTAGAATAAAGTTTAAAAATATAATTTAAGTAAGTTTACCTATATTAAAAACATGTATTTAGATTTGAATTTGAATATGTGTGTGTGTGTGTGTGTGTGTGTGTGTGTGTGTGTGTGTGTGTGTGTGTGCGTGCACACGTTTTTTCTGCCAACCACTCAAACCCATTATAGGCCAATTGAAATGATACGAGATCAAACACATTGATCGATTAGATTCCATCACCACATCGACACATTCCAATACTAGCACCTTCTTCCTTCGGGGCTCATATTGATTTCCTCTCCACCATATTTAATTACGCATAGATTGGAATGGAACATTTTCATTGCTTTATCCCAATAGAAAACTACTATTTTATGTAATAATAGAGCATTTAATGGAAAACTATTCATAAATGTCGATCTAATTTTTTTTTCTCAATGTCATCTTCACAAAATGGTCACAACTAGCAATCAAATCTGAACTCATCTAGGCCCTTCCTTTCCAAAGGGTTTTGGTTCATTAAATAAGTGTTAATTAAAATTTGTCCTTTAAAAAATTAAAATATAAAATTTACATGTTAATTAATATCTATATCTCTTTTTGTCCAGGGAGAAGAGATCATAAAAATCGCGATCTGACGAAACATTCAATCAATAATCAAATAGGGAGTTTGCTCAATAAGATCGATTAATTTCAGGGATACTACATGCAGAAAGAAGGGGTGCCAGCTAGAATAAGGGAGACAACTTTCAGCGAGGAATAAGGGAAGATTTTTCTTTTGGCTCATTCATTCGACTTCTTAATAAATCAAATAGTATGAACAGAATGAGAAAAGAAGAGACAAGGCAACTATCTGATTTACTGAGTTGACGAGGGGAACCCTCTTTCTTCTCCTTCCTCGATGATCAAACTTCTATGCCTTCTCTACTTGCACAACTACGAAGAACACTCATACTTTGATGGTAGATTCGACCAATTCTCTGCAACAAGATTTGTTAAGGTGTTACAAGGAGATTCATATTTCGAGAACCAACCTTTAGACCTACCCCCTTACTAGATAAAGGACCCTACAATCAATTGCATATGTATCAGTGCGAGGTGTTGACTGAAATGCTTTAGGGTTGGATGCTAGTTATTAATCAACAGGTCAAACTCTTGGAGAATTTATAACAATGTTTATAAAGAAGTGTGATTTTTTAAAAAGTCATCAATATTAATTTTACAGAATCCATCATGTATTTCATTAGAAGCCAAAAAATTGCTTTGATACTAATATGATCTATGAATTGTTGTGGATATACCACTAAACAATTCATCATGACAAATCTTAAATACTATTACAAAAATTGTGAGGTTATGTTCTATTATGTTGATTTGTAAACCATCATGGATATTCCACTGGAATAGTTCGTCACAACAAATCTTAAACTATTATGAGATCTTCGATTTTTTGCAGTTTATTTCCTTAGATCCCAAATTATTTAATTACTATCTTTGCTTGAATTTAAGAAATAAATTAAATATAAAAATAAAAAACATGCAAAAAATACACACCATCCACACAAATGAACTCAAGATTTGATTTGGGAAACCCAATATGGGAGAAAACCTAGCTAAAAGGTGAGGCCTATGCTCTACTCTATTTGCTTCAGTTATAAAATGCACATGCAAAGGAATGTGAACTCACTATGAAGTTACCTTTTGACATTGTGAAATAAACAAATGCTACAGAATCCTCCTCTTACTCCTCCTTTGTTATTCTCAATAAATACCACTCTCAGATGTTTTTCTCAGCCATGGAACAAGACACAATGCAAAGAATGGAACCCCTTATCCTCCTGACAGCTTTGTATTTAACATAGGTCGATAGCCATATAGGGGTAGGGTTTTAAATTCATCAACCCTCAATTGTGATAAGGTTTTGGACCTTCTAGAATATTCTTGAAATTCCACACGTTGCTAGCCCCATATGTGAAATAATGGGATTTGACATGGCATCCTTTCGTACCCTAGTGGTCAACACAGTAGGTCAAATTGTGGGAGGAATAAATTTTGCATACGAACTATGATTGACGCAATTTTTTTTCCATTGGAAAGGTCTCTGAGTGTAGATCAATGCCAAAGGGTCCTAGCTAAAGATGGGAAAATTTTTACCCCCAAAAATGTCATTTGATGTATCGAAATGGATCTAGAAGAAAATGAAGTGAAGAAGAAACTCCTTGAGCAAGGAGTGATTCAACGAGCACCTCACCTTGTGAGTCACCTATCATTATAGTACCCAAGAAGGATGGGACTTGGTGGATTTGTATCAATTAAATAACTTTAAACACTATTACACTCAAGAATCAATACCCTCTACCCAGGATCAATGATTTGTTAGACTAGTTGTAGCATGCCAAGTACTTCATTAAGTTGGATCTAAAATCAAGATAGCACTAGGTACGTGTCAAAGAAGAAGACACTTGGAAGACCTTCCTCAAGACAAGGCAAGGTTTGTATGAATGGTTGGTCATGCCATTTGTCTTATGTAACGCACCAACTACATTTATGAGATTGATGAATGATGTGTTATGCCTATATTTAGATTAATTTGTTAAAGTATATTAGGATAACATATTGGTTTATAGCTCTACATGGGAAGAACACATCTCACATCTTATACAAGGAATACCATATTTCTATTACTAAATAAAATGGAAAGTGTTGCATCATTGTTGAAGGGGTTTGTCAAGGTAGATCGTGATGCATGAGAGAGATGGTGAGGGGAACCAACAATGGATGAGATGACCCCTACCATACTAGTACTCTGTTGGATTTAAATTATTTAGACACAGAACAACCCTCTGACCTAGAAAAATAAATTACCAGTCAAGCTGGTAGTTGTGAAGTCCTCCTCAAGAGTCAATGAGGAGATGGGAAGAGTACCCATATGAAAACTTCTTGACCTGACCCACAAAATTGGGAATCAGACCCACGGAATATTGTTGAGGAAGGAAAGAAAAGAGAGGAAATTTTTGGGCAAAAGAGAGGAGGAAAGAGGATGAGTCTGGTCACCATTTTCTGAAGAGGGAGAGCATGTGTAGCTCTCTAGTTATGAATAGAACTGAAAAACAAATTTTTTCTGGGTACAAGAATTTGTTGGGAAATGTTTCCAATCCAAGTTGATAAACAGGGTTGCAAGAAGATGAGTGACTAATGAAGCACACATTGCAGACCCCCTTGTTTGGTGGAGATAAAATCGATCTGCCAAGTTCATGTGGGAGGAGGAGAGTGGCCTTTGTTCCTGGTTGTTGCTGAACAGAAGGAAGAGTCTCTCTTAGAGCATCATGATCTAGTTAGGGGGTGACCAACAATGAATCCATCTAGGAGTTGTTGTTTCTATGGTTGGGTGGAAAAGGGAACCCCTTTTAGTAGTTGCATCACTATCTGGCTTCTAGATAAGTTTATTCTATTAAACCTCTGTAGTGTTTATATCAGAGAAAATTTTATACTATGTTTTAGAACCGTGTAAGTTTAATTTCTGGAAAAAGTGACTTGAGAAATTTAAGAAAAATAAAGAGAATGTCTTAGATGAAGATATTTTGGTTTAATTTCTTATCTCTTGACTATCTGTGTGCTAAAATAATATTTTTGGAAGTGGATGTTGTGGTTGACTGTATTGTAAAATTTAATGTTTGCTTGGGGATTATTGACTGAACAATTAAAAATATATATAGCACCTCTGAAAGAAGAGAGAATGAGTTTTCTGTGTATTAGTGTTCCATTTTAGTATGTCCGCAAATCCCATGCCAAAAAATTTAGAGGATATCAGATATGTGTGGACTTTAGGAAATAATCCCAAATATGGGAAAACATTAAAATTCCTTATAATTAATTATTGTGGAAAAATAATTAGGACATAAACATGAAATTGGTCTAAATGAATTAAAATACAAAAGTTCTCAAAATTATATTTGAGGCATAAATAAACAATTATGTTTAAATTGAGTTAAATCTCTTAAATTTGGGAAGAATCCCCTTAAAGTTTGGTGGGCAGTAAATCCTGGTAGAAACACTGAATTTATTGTGGAAGTAAATCTTTGTATTACGACCATTTCCTTAAATTTAGTAATAGTAAAGCACAATAATAAGGAAATAAAATTCTACTCATTTACCCACAAGAAGGGAGAGATTATAATTATATTTTAATTTCCAAGATGGAGAAATCTCCTTGGGATAAATTTAGATTTCTCCTTTTTCTTATTTCCTGTAAGAGAAATTAAATTCATTTAAATCCTCCAGGTAATAAAACCATACAGGGATATGGATATTTATGTATATATATGTCTATATACATATACATATTATTAATGTTATTATTATTTTATTCTGAAAAGGGAGGTTAAAGCCCCTGGAGTGTAAAATGCATGAGACCAAGGAGAATATATTTATCATTATTTTAATTTCAAACACACCAGAGAATAAATGGTGACCAAATGCTTTAATCATCTTGTGGTCTTTGGAACTTCGGGACTTCGGGGCTCCAGGGTGTTTGGAGTGATGGAACTCAAGAGCCCAAGTTGTTGAAGGACCGAACCCTATCCTTCCATGCATGAGGTTGCATAGATAAGAAATATAAATAAATATATAATGTTATATTTAATTGTGATCAACTTAACATATTTGAATATAATAACCCTTTTATTTCAATTTATTAAATTATAAACCCAAAATAATTCAGTGTATTTAAATCCTAAGGTAATACAAGTGGGTCCCCTCTAGAACTCTGAAACTCCGAGACTTCGAGTTATATGAAAATGAAGAATTGCATGGAAGAACCGAAGGGGGTGGACCCAAATATATTCTTTCATCATAATATTGAACATTAACTAGTGCGGTAATGTGTGCAAGTGGGGTCACTTTGGAGCTTCGAGACTCTGAGGCTCTAGGAGAATTAAGTATAAAGGATGTGTGAGAGAGTCAAAGGAGATTGACCCAGAGAACTCTCTCTCTCTCTCTCTCTCTCTCTCTCTCTCTCTCTCTCATGTCAAATATTAATAAAATATTGGAGAGTTTAAAACCTGGGCATAATTTTCGAGAAGTATAAAAAATAAATTACATTATATCAAGGTTTATTAAAATGCTTACACATGAATGAAGCTAGCTCCTTTTAAATATTAAATAATATGGAAACGTGCATAAGTGGGGAACTTCGGAGCTTCGGGACTCCAAGGCTTCGAGAAATTTGAGCATAAAGGATGTGCGGGAGAGCCGAAGGGGGTTGACCCAGAGTTCTCTCTCTTTCTCTCTCTCTCTCTCTCCCTCTCATATTAAATATAATATTGGAGATCTTATAAACCTAGGTGGAATCTCGAAAAATATATAATACAATATTATATATTTTAAATGAGTTACTGTGATATTGGCACGTAATAAAGTATGATCCCTCTTAACCCTTTTTTATTTAATATTTAATGCTAAGTCATGTGTAAGCGTGGACCCTCTGGGAGTTCGGGGCTCCGAGAGTTCGGAGCTTTGAGACTCTGGGATGTTGGGGAAGATAGAGTGTAAGAGAAAAATAGCCGAAGGCTGAACCTATTTTCCTGTATCCCAATGTTATAATAAATGTTAAGTGGAATTTTTTTTTCCTCAAAAAAAATCATAATTTCATTAAGTTTAAAACAAAATTACATTCACGGATATATACAGGCCATAGAGTAGCCTTGTATATATTATCATATGAAAAAGAATTTATACTATCAGTGCTTTTTAAGCATCATTACATTTTCAGTTGTATAGACAGGTCCATATAAATGCATAATCATGTCTCCCATGAAACCAGATGTAATATGTTTACCATCAAATAAGCAAAAGGATGAAGTGTAGAGGAGGTCCATATCATATCTTGGAAATACAAAATTTGTACAAAAAGACCAATGATAAAAACAAGATGTGGTAACATCGTGCATTCAAGTGGATTGATTTTCATGAAACGACCTGTGATAGTAACCCCTGCTTCTCATTGTTGCTTGTTCTTCAATATGCCAAAGACCATACCATAGATGTGAGGCTTCTTTGGATAGCATGTTTGTCAATCGGTTCCACTCCCTGTAGAGATGAGTGAAAGAGATAATACCAAATAAATTGATTAATCTCATAACTTCCTCATAAATTGGAACAAGATGAGAAATGTGACATCGTTGAACTCTATTTTCCCAGTTGATGATTAACATTGAGTCACCAAATAATTGCAATGATCTACAACCCTTCTCCACAACAAATAATAAAAGTAGTTTTAGAGTGAAAATCTTAGCATAATTATTTGTTCCAACCCCCAAACCAGATTTGATAAGGTAATAATGTGAATCTGAGAGATATAGACAACAACCCCCTCCACACAAATGTTGATCCTATGATGCAGCCCCATCAAAGTATCCCCAAGGCCTAGATTTATCAATTGATTCATCCCTAACAATTTAGNGAATCATGGTTCCCTATCACATTCATTAAATCCTTCAAGGAATCACCAAAAGAAATACCCTGCCAGTGCCAATGTGTATTTGACAATGTTTAGGATTTTTCCCAAAACCCCCTGGTAAATACACAACTCATGAAAAGGTGATCCGCCATTTCCAGTTATTCTTTGCAAAGTGGACACCATCCCGGACCATTGAACTACATATTTTGTAGATTGCCCCAAGTTGGAATTTTGTTCTCCATAATCGACCTAACCAGGATCTTCCCTTGTGTCGGGCAATGTTATTTCCAGAGTTTCTTCCACCACCA
Organism: Picea mariana; assembly: GCA_032191745.1. NCBI lineage: Eukaryota > Viridiplantae > Streptophyta > Pinopsida > Pinales > Pinaceae > Picea > Picea mariana. Next base: position 96,551 of record JASDQU010107443.1, on the reverse strand, counting down.
TAGTTGTTCATGTTGGTGTATTTCCACACTAAGCTGAACATATCCTACTTTTGTAGTATAAATCCTTCCCAGATCACCGTGCCAGAGTAATTCATCCTCCCTATTAGTCAAGCGGATATCAACAACCTTTAATGCATGTACATACATGTCCCATTGAGTGACAGCATCATCATAAAGTCTGAGCCTCCACCCAGACAACCATCCTTGTTGTCAAATATTGGTTGTGGTTGGCTCCCCAACTTGTGAAAAGTGTATATACCCCCGATGTGCCATCAAAAAATGTTTCCCAGCATTCAATAGATGTCCATGATTACTTCCTACCCACGTATCCAATCCAATCTAGACCATCCCTCCTGAACCAATCCTCCAAGCCAGACCATTCCCAATCAACTCAAATTCCTTAATCATCGCTTTCCAAACAATAGAGATACCAAATATTCTTTTGATTGGATCCCAAACCCAATCAAGAATGGAAAGAGACACAATATATTTCTAGTGGACAACTCTGCTCCATAGGCTAGAAGTGTTGATAAACCTCCAAGTACGCGTAGCTACGAGAGCTTTGGAGAAAAGGAATATGTTTTTCAACCCCCATATTCCTAGGGCCTTCAAAACCACAATTCTAACCCATCAGACCCACGACATTACTTCCTTTTCCTTTTTTCCCCTCCACAAATAGGAAAAACAAATTTTCCTTACTTTTTCCAAGATGCATTTTGGGATCCAAGATAAACACTTCCAATAAACCGAGATTGACTCCACTGTTGACTTAATCAGTACAAGCCTCCTAACCCTTGACAACCACTTATGGATCCACACCTTTAGCCTTTTTTCTAATTTTGCAATGAGCCACATCTAGTTTGTCTTCATGTAGTCATTTGGATTTAACTGAAATCCAAGATATTTCAGCCCCGCATCCAGCTCAAGCACCTGAAAGGGGAGCTTTGAAGTAGTGTAATGTATCTCATCTACTTCCAATGATGCAAAATTAATGGTAGATTTATGATCATTGATCATCATGCCTGTAGCCATTTTAAATAGTGTAAGACCTTCAAATAATTTATTAGTATCGCGCCTTGATCCATCACAAAAAAATTAATATATCATCTACCAAGAGCAAGTGGGAGATGTACATTGCCTGAGAAATTTGTATTCCTTTGAACCTACCTGAGTTCTTTGCCTCCTCCTGAAAATGTTGAGACCGTCCCCCACCATAAGGAAGAGAAGTGGGGACAAAGGGAACCCCTACCTCGACCCCCTTTCATCATGAAAAAATGAGTTAGTTAAGCCATTAAGCAAGATAGAGAAGGAAACAATGGATGGGCATCTCATCACCTAATTTGCAAATTCCACCCCGAATCCAAGGTGTATCAGTAACATCTTGATATAAATCCCATTTACCCTATCATATGCTTTGTATAGATCTATTTTCACTACTACCCCTTTAATTTTTCTGGTTTTCATACTGTACTGACCTTCTTGAGCTACCCCAATTGCCTCATTTATTTGTCTACCCACTAGAAATCCAAATTATTCACTTGAAATATTTCTTGAAATAATATCCTTTAATCTTCAACTAATAACTTTCGATATGATATTGTAAAGACAATAGCATAAGGAAATCGGTCGGAAACCATCAAAGGAGGAGGGGTTATCTGTCTTTGGTACGAGGGATATAAAGTTTGAATTGATAGGATTAATAATATGACCATTCGCCCGAGATTCTTCCACCACCTTCAATACGTCACGTCCCACTAGATCAAATAAGCCCAACTAAAATTCAATAGGCCATTCATTGGGCCTATGACTTTTTTCCTTTTGAAAAGAGTGAATGGCTTCCAATAATTCCTTCTCTGTGACCAATGCCATTAAATTTTGATTGTCCTCCTCCTCCACAAAACATGGAAATAACCTGGCTACTTGAACAATTTATGCAATGAAAGTTCCCTCCTGAGCCTTGAATAGGTCCTGAAAATGCTTAGTGCCCATGTAAGCCATTCCTTCAAATGTGTGTATTGCTTCTTCATCCACCTTTTTTAATTATCATATTGTAATTGACATTTTCCTGCCTTTGGCATATGCATGAAATAATTTTGTATTATCATCCCCACATGAAAGCCATAAAGCATGACTCTTTAACCTCCACAGATCTTCTTTTTCCTCCATTAAAGCTCTTCTCCTTTTCTCCATCCTAACCATATTCTCCTTTTCATCGTGAGTAATAAAACCCTTCCTATTACCTTCCTGCAGTTCCTAAAGAATGTGTTCAATGTGTCTCAATTCCTAATCTTCCTTAATATTTTTTCCATGAGCCCAAGTAATAGTTGCTTGTTTGATTATGATTATTAGGCTCAATAGGGATCCGCAATCCGCTAACCATAGCTTGATATTCTAGATCATTTAACCAACCCTTAAAGAATTAAACGGACTAGGGGCTCTCCTTCCCCTGCCTCTGAGCTCCAGCACGGTCGAACTATGATTTGATTCACCACCACAAGAAACCCATTATCTAACCAATGGCATGGACTCAATCAAACCCTCTTCCATCAAGAACTGATTCAATATTTTAGCCACAATGTCGTCCCCAGTCCTTTTATTTCTCCACGTTGGATTAAGTTTCGAGGGTTCAATGTCCATCATCCCATGTTGATCCAACAATTTTATAAAATAATTGGACAGTAGGTCTAGGATTGATCTAGGTCCCCAAACTTCCACATCACCTAAGAAGAAATTAAAGTCTCCACCAATAATGACCTCCTTTTCAGAAAACCAAGAGCACTTAGCAATAGATTCCCAGTATCTATGCCTATTTAAATAGGGGCCATAGATGTTTACAAGAGTTATTGGATGACCCAACTCTACAGAGAAAACATTCAACCCGATCCCTGAATCAAAACCCCAAACATTCTCACATTTACACTTCTTTAACAACCACCTAGTAGCCAATCCCCCGGAGCATCCCCTGGCATCAACCACAACAAAATCCCATCCAGGAAACAAAGATTCTAAAACCGCCACCATTGATTCCCTAACCCCCATAGTTTCCTATAGAAAAATTACCTTTGGAGATAAACAGTCCACCATCCTTTGCAAAGATGATTTTTTGGATGGGTTCGCCAACCCTTGACAATTGAAAGACGGGATTTTCATGAGGTAACCTCCCCATTCGATGGAGTATTTCCTATCCAAGGCCATATCTAATCTGGTTGGATCTTGAGCCAGCATAAGGTGAGACTTTCTACCCTTTCCTATGATAGACGAGGAACCACAAGGTAAGGAACCCAAGCCACGCCCCCCAGTGCGACCTCACCACCCAATAAGTATTCCTCTTTTAGAATGGACCTGTTGCGGAAATCGTACTAGACCCTACTATCATCTAAGGATGATTTTTTAGAGACCAATGGGGTCACACAAGGACAGGGTTTAGTTTCTCCTGCAGGCGATACCAAAGAAGTAGATGACAAGGGGGTGGTAGAATATGTATTTGTGGAATACCAAGGAGGGATGGGACTAGATTCCCTTAAGTTCACAATTGCACCCGTTGAATCCAAAGGTATAACCAAGCTTGTCATAGAGACACCAGGGACCAACGCTTCCAATGAAGAGGCCAAAGGTGTGGCTATGGGAGGAGGATAGGATTCCCCAAGAGTTTGAACCAAAAAAATGGTGAAAACAATATTTGAAGGAAGAGGGATAGAAATAGCCTTAAGAGGGATGGAACCTGTGACTCCTAGAACCCTGTCCAAAATCAAAGAACTGGAAAAAGGAAAAGTATTGGGCATAGTGATTCTAGAAGACCACTTATCCGTCAAATCCAGTGCCCGATGGCTCTCCTTCACTGTTGGGAGTTGGTCCTTTGTCTTTTTCATAGCATGTGCATCTGAGCCTTGCCCCTCTAGTGAAAAGGAAGATCTTGATCACCCTTTAGTAGCACTTCAAACCTTCACCTCCGCCTCTTTCAACCCCACTACATTAGGAACCTCCAATGTCGACCACGCCTTCTCGGCTAGCTGATCGTCTTCCTTTTTATACCGATATTTCCCTTTGAAAGGTAAGGTGCATTATGCTACCCTATGTCCATAGACATGACACCCATGGCATCTAAAAGGTATACTTTCATAGTTCAGTGTCTAGATGAAAGACCCAGACGTCGTTTCAATTACCAACTATTGTAATAGACCTAGTCGAAGGTCCAACCAAACCAATACTTTGGCCACCGACATAAGACCAATCTCCTCAAATGACATGTATGCTTCTATGAAGCTGCCCAACGTGTTCCCAATTGTTTCAAATCGAACAAGATTCTAGTACTGTATAGGAAAACCTGACAGACACACCCAAATGGGTTCCAGATCCACCCTCTCTTTCTTGGCATCGAAATTTGGAGTCCATCGTTTGAGGACAATAGGCGTCCCGACCATCCTCCAAATTTTCTTCAAAACCCAGTTAACATCCTCCTTGGAAGAAAAAATAAAAGTGAACCAACCTCTTTCAAGAAGCCGAATGAGTGGCTCATTTGAAATATTTCCTTTCCAATTTGTGGCAACCCATTCCCGCAGAAAATCTGCATCCAATTGTTTCTCCCATGCTCTTGCAACCACTTCCTTTTCAAATAACTCCACCACCCTATCCATTTCTATATCTACCCGAAAAACAAGGCTATCAGAACTCTTCCTAACTCGAGCACACTGAGTTCCTCTCTCGGCTAATGTGAAATGGGTTTCTCGAGAGAGGGGCCTTCCACAGTGCCTTACCTTCCTTTCACTTCTTCCTTTGAAACTTCTCCCAGCCCTTCACCACCTCCCCAAAGTCATCGTCGACATCAATGGGAAAATTTGAGGGCGAAAATGAGATATTGGGTCTAAACCCTAAGGATACCATCGATATCGAGCCCCAACTTCCCCCGTCAAAATGTTCCCCATAACCGGGGCCATTGCATCCTGATCCAGTCTCCCCTAGAGCTGGGAACAGTCCTGAGCCAAGCCCCACATCACCATTTCGTCCCCTAGAGAACCCACCAACCAAACCCGAGTTGGGAACCAACCCTTCTGAAATCATCATGTCAGTCTTGGGTTAACACCCCGAGCCATGATCAACTGACAGCAAGGCCTCTGAACCCAAAATACCACCATCTGATACCACCCAGGGTTCACTGACAAGAGGAGTTGTGATCCCTGCCATAAGATTCCCCCAAGCCACACCAATGTCCATCGCTTCATCCATAGCCTTTGCCACCACCATGCCAGAAGTTTGAGAGAATATGCTTGACTCATCGAGAGGGTTAGAGGAATAGTCAACCTCTTCCTCTTCCCTTGCCATGATTTAACCTCCTACCCCATATCATACCCAGTCCCCTTAAGTGAAATTAATTATATTATATGACAATATAATAAATTATATTTGCATAAAGGTATGGTAGGAGTGGGACCCTCTCCGTAGCTCTGGGAGTTCGGGACTCCGGACTCTGGATGTTCGGGGATAATAGAAGGAACAAGCAACGAAGGGTCGAAGGCCCAAACCTACCCTTTTCCACCCCAATGGTTGCACAAATATCGATGTAAACGTTTAAAGTGATTAATTATATTATAAATTATTATAAATAATTATATATGTATTACTTTACAACATGAGTGGGACCTTCTCCGGAACTCTGGCATTCGGGAGATTTGGGTTCATAATATCCTGATGAGGAATCTTCAACAAAGCTCGAAGGATTAGGTATTAATGGGTATTGACAAGCCTAAGTGCTCCTTTAATATAATTAATCATATTATAGTGTAATTAAATATAATTATAATATAATATAATTAATAAAGGGATAATTTGCCGTTGAATATAGTTAATCCTTTTCCCAGCAAATAAATAAATATGCATATATTTATATATGTTAAATTACGTGAAAATGAAACATGGAGTTGCATGACGAGGAGGAATTGAATTATACACCTTAATTGAGATTAATCAACTTAAGTATATTATGGAGAAATTAGACTCATTGTGTTATAATATAATTACTCCTAATTATCATATGAGTAATTTATTAAGTTAGTGTTAAATTAATTCTAAGGGGGGAAAGATAATGTCAAACCTCAGTAATTACTCAACCATGGGTATTAGGCCAAGCGAAGATTAATTATTGGATAATTAGTTGTCGAAAATAATTATCCTAAATGAGGTTTAAGTAATTAATTACCAAAGAATGGTATTCTACGAGATATTAAGTAAGTATTTTATTTGGACTATAGGAGAGGGACAAACGACATCCTCTAGTTGAGCAAGCCTAATCACCTTGTGGTGACATGGTGAATTGATGTTGACTAAGAACATCATTGTGATGACGCATGTCAATCTTCAATGGGTTGACGAGTTGAGTGGGGTCTAGTAGGATTGGTGAACCTTAGGTGCTAAATTGATCCTAACTAAAGTTCGGGAGGTCTGGCATGCATCGACATTGTCCATTAAGGAGAAAGGGGTTAGTCATTGATACCATATTTGTCGGAGGTAAGCGAAAAATTTATACCCCATCCCTTAAAAAGGTACTTAGGAGTCGGGTGTGTGGCATCTTTCATTGTAGCACTCGGCTCTTCTTGTAGCTCCATGCTAGCTTTCTCAGTTCATCTTCATCCATTATAAGTAAAACCCTCTTGCTAGATTACTCACTAAAATTTACCCAAGAAAAATATTAAGCCAAACAATTAACACAATAGAAATGAGTCAAGTGTGTCTCTTATTCTCCAAACTCTAGTTACAAATGAGAGAAAAAACTTATTTATATAGGATAGGCATCCTTCTAAGAGAAAGTGTAGAAAACCATGAGTAAATACAATACCGTGTTCTAGAACAATGGACACAAGAAGCCATGGATCAAAATCATGGGAAGATACTCAAGTTGTTACGTTATAACCCAAGAATAGAAGGTCACCCTCATAAAATAATAATAGAATGATGTGTATACCACATCTACGGCTTAGAGGGGCATAAGTAAAGGTGTGCCCCCCTCAAATGAAGATAACTTCTTCGTGATCTAGTCAACAATGGTCCAAGAAGAAAGCGCCCTCATAAAATAATCCATGAAGTGAGGGTCCAACTCATAAAAATGAAGAATAGACAACCAAAGTATAGGTGTTCCTCTATAGAAGGAGGCATGTGTGGCCCCAAATGAGGTGCCTCATCAAGTTTGTAAGGTCCAAAAGGAAATAACCAACTCAACCACCTATAACAAACTGTAACAACCTAGTCCAAGTCCTCAACTACCTCAACAGCCTCCCACATGTCATCCATGAAAGAGTATGAGGCACATCTGTGGGGAAATATGATCCAACTAAGCAGGGGCACCCTCTTGAAGCAATCCATGTGGCAACTATGGTGATGTGGCATCCATGTCATAGCATGATGCATTGTCACGAATCCTAAGGCAATGACATGTATCCAAATGAAGTACATGGATCCCAAGGCGAATGGAACAAATCCCAATGTCGGTGGGTATGGCCAAATATGGGTACATGTATCCCAATGCAACATCAAAGATCTCAATGCAATGTCAGAGATATCAAGGCATGGTACATGGATCCCAAAGCGTAGATGACACCCATCTACATATACACAACTCCCAATGCAGGGCGCCCACTCATAGTGGTGGATTTAACCAGCTTACAAGCCATTAGATGATGCACATCTTGTGTTTCTCTTCTAACAACAACATAACAAAGGTTAAGTTTAAACTTTCCTAAGTTTACTAATGGAGGATACTTTTATCCCTATATTACATGTGACAAAAACCAAGACAAGTAATATTTCCTAGATAATCAAGTTAGATGTAGTTAAAGAGGTGAATAACTTATGGAAAGGGAAAGGGAGCGTTGTGAAATGACCCTCACAACCACATAATGACAAAGGTCCATTTTCCTGCTCCAACTAGCTTTCAAGATCTAGGAATCTTCATTATTTGTATATGAAAGTCTTCTAAGAGATAGTTTTTTCTTAGGGTTACCACCTCAACACTTTATTTATTTCCCCTTTTACATTTTTCTTTGTTTTTTAAGTCATTTTGTTTAGATAGGCATTTTTAGCATATTACTTAGGGGTGTAGGCCTTTTTAATGAGGTGTCATAGCTCTAGCCTTATTATCTTTTGTTTTGTTTTTAGTTTTTACTCTTCATCTCTAACCTTTTTGGCTTTATTTGACTTAGAATTACATTATTTTTCCATTTTACTTTAGCTAAACCTTGGTGGATATCATTTGATAAGTCAAACATGGGAGGGGGATTTTTTTTTATGAATGGGATGGAAGTGAGAGAGAAAATGTGTAAAGGTGTTATGTATGGTTGGGATATGGACATGTTGCACCCACTTAATCACTAGTAGTATGACCTAATTTCATACTCATCACATCTTTATAGGAAAGTCATGTCTCCCATGGTAAAAAAGAAAAAATGTAAAATTGGTTAACATTATGGAGTTGTTATTAGATAACACTTCAATGTTTACCATTTTCATGGCTAGTTTAGAAGTTATAGCACCATTTCTAAATGACAAACCAATGCATGTGGAGCATAACACATCATATGAAGTATTACATATTAAACCAAAATACCATAACCATGCATACTAAAAGCATAATATACCAAGTGCATTTATCATCTGAGATGTGAGGTTGGATAAAATCAATATACCATAGCTGAGGTGGTTGAGTGATAAAGGCTCAATCATCATGTAGTTGAGGACTGAATCATCATATGTGAGGTTGGATATAATCAATATATCATGGCTGAAGTGGTTGAGTGGTAAAGGTTGAATCATCAATGTAGTTGAGGACTGAATCATGATGTAATTGAGGGAGACTAAAGAGATAATTTCTTTTTTAATAGGTTGAGGTTCCTTCTTACAAAGTTAGAGGAGAAATGCAAATACAAAAAACAACAAAGGAAAAGAATAGGGTGTAAATGATCAACTAACCCAATAGAACAAGCTCCATAATGGAAAGATCTGATCTGAATCCAATGTGAATCGAACATGCAACCTTCTGATCAGATGTGTTGCCATTGCACCACAGATCCATAATTTGAATATTGAAATCTGTCATTTCTAGTCTAATGGTTGCTCAGTGATCTGAGAACTTCATGTTTTTTCACAAGATCCTTAAATAGATAACATATAAACTGCGGTGAGCATGGATCGAACACGCGACCTTCAGATCTTCAGTCTGACGCTCTCCCCAGACGTTAAATTTGTGTAATAAGTGAGACATTACTCGTACAATAAAATGTAATATGTAAACAATCCAGATCTGAAAATGAGAAAAACCAGACAACGTGGAAGGCAGGATTCAAACTTGCACGGGAAAAGCTCACATGATTTCTAGTCATGCCCGATAACCACTCCCCCACGTCCATTGAATTGAACTTTGTGGATCACTATTATATAAACCAAATTAATCAACAGATAAACTTTAACTATGTACCTAAATTTCAGTCAAAAGCAGTGATGAACATAAACGTGGTTCCACAAGTCAATTTCGTGTTTCATATGTTAACAGGGAGTTTCATAACCATTCGGGGAAGTTGTGTGGAATTGTAAATATTAGTTGATATTGTATAATTTGAATGGATTAGGGTTTTTTCAGTTGGATTAATTTATGTATTTTTGAATAATGAAAAAAATTAATTTTACTAACAATTAAATAATTTTTAAATTCAAATTTGAATTATGTATATATATATATGAAAAAGTCATGTAGCAAACCCTATTGATGGAAGTGTTGTATCTATTAAGCTTTGGCAAGAAATATACTGATCGATTTTCGATCAAATTGAGTTAACTTATCAATTTTATTGGCAATTTTTTGTAAAGTTTGTTAAAGTTTTAGAATTTTTAATTATTAAAATGATATATATATATATATATATAGAGAGAGAGAGAGAGAGAGAGAGAGAGAGAGAGACTTTTGATATTATTAATTATGGATTTTTTATTGGTTAAGAAGGTTGATGGGACTAATAATCCATAGTTGAAGGTAACTATTATAAAAAGATAATTAATAAAAAATACATAAAATTTAAAAAAATCATAAAAATGTCATGTGTTGTTAGACATTAATAGTTCATTGACTAAGTACTGAGGTGATTATTATAAAAAGATAATTAATAAATAATACATAAAAATTTAAAAAATCATAAAAATGCCATGTGTAGCTTTGCATTAATAGTTCATTGACTAAGTACTATTTTTACATTAATAGTTCATTGACTTTGAAGGTGACTATTATAAAAAGATAATTAATAAAAAATACATAAAAGTTAAAAAAATGATAAAAACGTCATATGCAGCTTTGCATTAATAGTTCATTGGCTATGTACTATTTTTGCATTAATAGTTCATTGACTAAGTATTGTTTCTATTCTCAGTGAATGTCATTAAATTAGACATCAATAACACGGATTTCAAGTTTTAAAAAGAGTTTCTTATTAGTCTTAAAAAGAGTTTCTCAAAATTTAAAGATTTTTTCACTTTTGTATTGATCATGAACACATAGGTTTATGTAAAGCATTTGTAATCTTTTATAAAATACTAAAAGTTGTTTTCTTTAATAATAACTTAATTATTTTTTAAATTGTAAATGACCAAGTAAAATATCCAAGTAAAATTATTAGTAAAATTTGTAATGTTAAATATAGTCATATTTTTTAAATACATTATTTAAAAAAAAAAAAAAACGAAATTACAATTTTGAGAATTTTAATACTTTAAAACAATCTCATCATAAATGTGATTAATATGATGATAGGGTGTTATTCATCCATATTCATGACCAAAATAGACATTTTGTACGGTAAACACCAACTTAAAATAATAAAAAAATTGTATTAGTCTCTTTTAGGAAATTAATAATTTTTAATGTTGAAAACATATCTCAATAAAATATTCACATTACCACTTAATGATAGTATAACAACAATACATAGTTTATCTTCCATTAAAAAATGTTTAAAATTTAGAAATTTGTATAAAGAAAGAGAGAAAAAATATGAATCTCCATGAATTTAAATATATATTGGTGTTAGACATACAATATCATTCAATAACTTACTCTTTGTAGTTTTATTAAAAAAAATTACATATAGATTTCTAAATTCTTATAGGTCAAATACCCATTTTTATCCAAATTGATTGACAAAGTGATTGCTAAGAGAATTAAACCAATTCTCTCTAGATCGTTATCAGAGGAACAAATGGGATTTCTTAAAGGAAGACAAATACTTGATGCAATTGGATTTGCACAGGAATGTTTACATAGCATAAAAAATAAAAAGAACTACAAGCTATTATCCTGAAGCTAGACTTAAAAAAGGCGTACAATTGTACAATTTGGGATTATCTGAGGTTAATCCTACTTCAAAGCGGTTTTGGAATTCCAACTACAAACTGGATTATGGCATGTGTCACTTCCACAAATTATGTCAACCTAATTAATGGAGAGCCCACAAACTTTTTTAGAAGCTTCAAAGGTCTCAGACAAGGTTGTCGAAGCATCCCTTTCAGAATGGGAGATTATTCAGGATATTCTTCATAATTTGTATTGTGCCTCAGGTATGGTTATCAATCCACATAAGTTGGTCCTTCTCCATTCATGGGTTTAGATGGAAACTCTCATGGATTTAAAGGATTTCCTCCTCTTCCCTTTAAAAGATTTGGCCTTAGGTTTCAAATATCTAGGATATTTGTTAAAAGTTGACAGTTATAAAGCAGATGATTGGCAATGGTTATTAGATAAGTATGAGGCTCAGATTACTCATTGGAGTAATAAGTGGTTGTCTCTTCGAGGAAGATATGTATTGATAAAGGTGGTCTTGGAGAGCCAACCAGTATATTGGATGGCCTTAGCTCATATCCCGATAGTTGTTCTTCAAAGAATCCAAAAATTATGTTTTGACTTTCTTTGGTCTGGAAATAGTCACGGACATAGTTATCACTTAAGTAACTGGATGTCAATTGCTAGAACAAAAAATTGTGGAGGATGGGGCCTACGAAATATATTCATACTCTACAGAGCACTGGAAACCAATACTATGTGTAGAGCTCTCATGAGACGTGGTATTTGGTAAAGCATACTCAAGGATAAATATTTTCCTCATATTACAGTTTTGACCTGGCTTAGATCGGCGGATCTAAAACATCCATTTGGCTCTCAGACATGGAAAAACCTTTGTAACACATTGCCAATAATTATTCATTAGTTAGCATGGAAGTTGGGCTCCGATATCTCAATACAAGTTGGAAAGAATGTGATTATTGGTTTGGGACAGGAAGCCATCCTTTCAAGGGAACTGATTTTCAGGCTCAACCAAAAGCATATTTTTCTTTTATACCAAGTGAGTCGGCAATGGAATGGGAATGCAACAGGTACCATTTGGATCAACAGTGATGAGTTAGGACTGGACGAGCCACTAGATGAAGAATGGGAGCGCTATACACAGTTGTTGAGAGATTCAGGCATAGTGTTAGCTAAAAAACAAGATGAATTGATTTGGATGGGTGGAGATAAGTTAGGCCATATCACGGTCAATATTTTTTATGAAGCATTATCAAACTCACTATGGAACTATAAACTGGGGGGATGGAGAAGAGATTTATGGAAGTGGGATTGCCCTATGAAATTAAAGCTCTTCACTTGGCTTTTAGCAGAAAATAAAATACTGTATTGGGAAAATCTTCAAAAGCGGTGATGGATTGGGCCAGGTAGATGCACATTATGCAAATCCTATTGAGAATCTTCAAATCATCTTTTTGTTAATTGTGCCTTTACCCTGACAGTTTGGATGGAAATAAAAAAGACTTTGAATTTGGCCATCAGATGGAATGGAAAGACTGTTATAGAATCCTTCAAAAATTGGGCATTTCAGAACCCAACTTTGAAAGCCTCGTCGACATACACCTGTTGGTTTATATGGTTAGATAGGAATAAGTCAATTTTTGAAGAAAAGTAGCCTTCGGTTCAAAGAATAGTTTTTCTAACAAGGAGTGCTTTGGGTGTAACAAAGAATATTGTACAAGCAAAAATTTCATGAATACGAGTTTATTCCTATCCTGAAAATAAAATACTTGCTTGGTTTGAAGGGGTGTCTCTAAACTCTGGTAGACTAAGTGGAGTGGGTGGAGTAATTAAGATTTATGACACTAGTGAGTACAGATGGATTCTAAATTGTGGGTGTGGAACTAACACTAGAGCGGAATTAATGGGAGCTTGGGCGACCATAACTCTTGTTGTTAGATTATCTATCACTTGTTTATATGTTTATGGGGACTCTAGGATAGTCATTGAATGGATCAATAAAAGAGGTTATCTAAGGGTGGAAAATCTGGATGCATGGAAGGATAGAATAGAAGAGATCTGCCCTCGGTTTCGTTCAATTTCTTTTGAGCACATTTTCAGAGAAGCTAATACACAGGCAGACCAACTTTCAAAGAAGACACTTCTCAGCTGTTGAGGGAGAATTTTTTATAACTTATGGATGGAGGGACATGAGGGACCTTCACATTTCATATATCTGTAGTTCCATCTTTCTTGGATGTTGTCCTCCATGGCTCTTTCTCTTTTGGTCTCTTTATGTTGTATCCAATCTTTTGTAAGAGGGTCTTTTTTGTTTTTTGTAAGTAAAGTCCCACTTGGTACTTTTTGCTCAGTTTTTTTTTGTAAGCATAGTCAGTTGTGATCTATGACTGGCTAGAGTGACTGGATGCCTCGTCAGCAAAGAACAATATATGTAAAAAGATTATATTATTATTAATATAATGTGCAATTTTCTTTTGGAAAAAAAATACCCATTTTTATCATTGATAAAGATTTAAAAATAGAAATAAATGTTAGCATTCAAATTTATTTTAATTAAGTTCATCCATTAGTGTGGAGTGCCTTTGAACAATTTCAAATTTAAATTCATTTGTTGGTTTAGTGGTGGCTCCAAATCTAAATTTAATTAGGTTTATGTGTTCCTTGTAGGTGGCTTGAATGGTTGAACAAACTTCAAATTTAAAACTTTTGACACAATTGAAATTGACCTTTTGGTGAAACTTAAAATAACATTAAACACAAATAGTGGATATAGTTAAACACTAAATAGTTTAAAAACCTATAATGTATTTATCAATTAACTAAATAAAATGTAAACATACTCCTAAGACAGGGACTAGCTGCTTTGTAGCTATTTCCCTTGTGTTTCTTTAGGAGATGATAGAACAAAGTATTCGTATGAGGCACACCCATTTCAAACATAGGAGAACTGACCATTTTTCGCGAAGAATAACACAAGAACGACACAAATTTCGATGAATATTGTAGAATAACAATGACCATATGTGATGCAGATTATATTGTAATTTTGATATATATCAGAGTGATAAATGGATAAATTTTAGTCAATGTGGATTAAGATTTGTGAATTACTTTTATATATATA
>JASDQU010107443.1:48355-68684 GCA_032191745.1 Picea mariana | reverse complement strand
TAAAGGAAGGAACCTAGATGGCCCTAAGACTAATATCTCTTTATGAAATTTTAAAACAACTTCCCAATTTTAATGTCGCCTAGTTTAGAATCTAAGTCCTAAGTCTAAAAATTCGCTAGGGGTAAAATTTTGTCTACCCGTAAGAATTTATCTCTCTAAAAATAAAATAATAAAGTTTAAAATAAAATTAAAAACACTTAAGTAATAATTGTGGACTTCATATATTTTTGGGTAAAATGAAGAGAGTAAGAACTTAAATAAAATATGTGGAAAAAATGGGGGTAAAGAAGAATTTAATTATTTAACTTGTGAAAGTGTAAAAGATATTAAATTATTAATAAAAAGGAAAAGAGATTAATTTGCGTAACTGCCATTTTGGCTCTAATAAAAAGGGGAAAGAAGGGAATGATAAAAATTAGGAAACTAAGGAATGGAGGAAACATAATAAGGGAAAGAGGGAGAATTATGGTAAAAAGCGAGGTTAACATAGTAAAGAATCTGCAATTAAGAACCTTCTAAATTGAACTAAATTAGCAACTTCATTTTAGGAAAAGTATTTAAACCTGTAAGGGAATCTAGGAACACCTAGGAGTAAATTTAGGAGCAACTCTAGGCGGGTGAGGGAAATGAGACAATTAGTAATTTAAAGAAAATAATTATTGGAGGAAAGTGGGGGATGGACGACACTTATGCGAAGGAGAATTATTAGAATTTTTTTTTTTAAACTTAGATTAAATAAAATTTTGGAAGTTCTAAAACTCTATAAAAGAGAGGAAGGAGGAGGAAGTTGGGGATCGATTGTTAGCGTAACGTTACGCTGTCGGATTAGTGACTTGACTGATTTACTTGTGGGGAGTTGGGATTTCCCAGCTCGGATAGGAGTGGTAGCTTGGCCTTGCGAGGTGAGCTGGGAGCTAGACGTACCATATGGATAGTGTGTGGCCCATTTGCGGCTCGGGAGGCTAAGGAGGAAGCAGAGTACCCCTAGCGTTGACTGGGAGGTACCGGTGTAGTCTCGACGGTTGGCGAGCGGGAGCGGCACAGAGCGCGCAGATGTCATTCGAGGCAGGTGAACGGGCAACGGTACGTTTTTCAATTATGTTGAGTAGATGGTAATATGATGTATTCTTGGATCTGCTCGTATTTTGGAAAAGTAAAAATTGATGTTAAGTTTGTATAACATTCTGCTACAGTTCTTGATTTTTAGTTTTGTTATCCTTATCTACTGGTTAATGCAAGAAATATGTATTCTCCGTCACCCCCACTTTGTTTTACCCTTGTTGACAGTAAAGTTTTTCCTTGACAACAACGAACCTTTACTTAATTATTGCATATTTTAGCCAATGAAAATAATCTCTTCCTCAACCCTTCGGCTGCACTTTTTGTCTTAGGGGCGAATACGCACAACCAACCCTTGTATNCAGAGATTCGGTTGTTCAGACTCAATGATTGATGTTCGAATGCTAATTTAAAATGTGAATATGTCCATTTTGTCTATTGTAATTTATGTTTAAATTACATCTCTTACGACTCCTCTAGAAGCGAATTCTTTTACCACATACAACCTTTTGATTGAAGAAATTTAAACACTGTGCCCTCTGCTCATGAATTCTTTTACACTGGCTCCGTTGAACCATGATTTTGACTATGTTTTTGGTCGACTGTGTTTTTGGTTGCCCACGAATGTGACTGTGCAGTATTGCGTGATCCCCCTTGTGTTGAATGCATCGGTTTCTCCGTTTGGTTGTTGTGAGTTACCTCACGGCTTCACTCCAACGATCCTCATAATTTATCCTATAACTATCTTGGTCAGTGTCAATTATTGTTTCAGGGATGATTGGCGCAAGTCCCTTCATTCACACCTATTGCTTCTTTTTTTTTAGTAGTGTGCGCCCTTCTCCCTATGAATTTTGGTTGTAACTAACCCAATCCTCCACTACGTTAAACATGACAGCTACTGTCTTGACCATGAAATTATGATGGAGTGCTCTCAGCAATCGCGCTGCTTCATCTGATTCTCATTATAATGCTTGCCCATAATTCGACCTTGATTGATAGACTCGGATTCTTGCACAATCTCTGTCTAATTTCACCCCCACTTTACCTTAATTAACACCCACAATTGGTGGCTCCCAACTGAATTCCCTCTACCTGTTTATGCCCCCACCATTTTGCTGAAAACTCTGACTGCGTGGCTGTAGAATCACCCATGTTTTAGCAGTTTAATTTTTTCGAGTTCACTTGCCGGAGTGTTGCACTGCGTTTTGCCATTTTGGAAACCCCCTTTTTGGGCTCTCAGCCTTAAATTTAATTACATAAATGGATTTTCAACCTCAGGTTGCCCCCTTAATTCTTGATAGAAGTGCGATAATAATTGAACTGGCAGAAACCTTTCTAAACCTGACAGAATCCAGCTCATTGATAATCGTTGGTAGTAATTTTTAAATAGGTAGTAAGTTTAATTGTTAGATGAACGATAGCGGAAAGGAAAATCGTTTGACTGTGAAATTTATGCCACAGTCCTTACCTCAGTTTATCTTTCCACCTGGTAGTAATAGTATTCATGCATTATTAATTACTTCTATTTAAAAAAAAAAACGGGGTGCCTTGTTGTTCGCTTACATTAGATGCTCGGTTATTGTCCTTAAATGCCTTGTTCATCGCCTCATTACTCATTTTAATGGTAGCATTCAGTCTAAGATGATTACTGAGGTTAACAAGATTAATGGCTCAATCATAATTTTGACAATCTAGTTAGCTTTTAAATATTGCTTAATATATAAGTGTATTATCATAATAAATGTATGGTTGATGCAATAAAATTTTAAATATAATAATGGTTCTCTTACTATTTGAGATCAAAATAGATGTTATATAAATCTAATATCTGTTTTACTAATGGCATCAATGAATTTGTTTTATTATTCATTTCTTAGAACTAGACATTTTTGCTTATTGCATTAAAGAAAAAAAAGGGGGATAAAATAAAGAAAAACAAAAATTTCTGAATTAATTGCTATCCATTTTTTTTATTAATGGTTTTCATGTCGTAACTGCCATATACACTTATCAGTAGTGGTACTCAAGTTGCAATGTTTATTAGAAGTTCATCCCATCGGTAGGGTTATGAAAGTGACTTAGAAATGTGTTTCTTAATTTTAATTTCCTTGAGGGCGTGCCACTTAATATTGAAAAATCCCTCATGTTGATTTCCTTATGTAATTCTTGATTGAAAACCTTACATGTATCAAGAATATTGATAAGTCCGTTGATATAGATTTTAATTATGTGTATTTGTCTGGGGTGCGTGGGGTTGTTAGTACAAATGTCCTTAGATTGTAAGTTGGGTCTGCTAGTGTCGGGCGGGATGTAGACACCTCCATGTTCCTCAGAACAGTCGCCAGCCCTGAGACCTTAAATGGTTAAAATCGATGGGAACCTGGGCTTGAGCATTGCTTATGTGTCTTGGAGGTCCTAAGCATTGCAGGGTAGGATGGGCGGGTAGTCAGTGTTCTTATTTGGTCAGTTGATTGTTGTTCTTTACTGGCAGATGTTGATGTGTGTCTTAGATCTTTATGTTGATATTGCAGTTGCATGCGTCATGATGCATTGTCATGTGGCGGCGCAGAGTATAATGTCTTGTTACCCTTGTACACATGCACACACACAAAAAAAAATTTGCACTTGTTATAAGAGGTTTGTCGGCGTAACGAGGAGGTCGTTACAACAGAACACACAGGATAAGAATGCAATAGCGCTAAGTTGGGACGCCGTGATGAGATATTTGGCCAAGTGTTGAAAGGGGCAGTCGTCAGTTGGGTTCTTGAT
Organism: Picea mariana; assembly: GCA_032191745.1. Classification (NCBI taxonomy): domain Eukaryota; kingdom Viridiplantae; phylum Streptophyta; class Pinopsida; order Pinales; family Pinaceae; genus Picea; species Picea mariana. Next base: position 64,856 of record JASDQU010107443.1, on the reverse strand, counting down.
GTGAAGATATAGATGGAATGAGGATTTGACAATCTGTTAATCGATCAACCCGTAGAAAATCCAGGAGCCCGAGAAAGTCCGGTTCAAGTTTAAAGGGATTTTGTTTATGTTTATTAAAAATGTATCCATATTAATGTATCTTACTAGATTATTTGTGGTCCAAATATAAACCATGTTCGAATTTGAATGGTGTTTTGTTCTTTTATATCGTGACTCTGACTGACCGCTAGCCATTCAATGCCTAGCCACTTTTCAGATCGCGGATTCTTGGCTAGGTAGGCTCTATAACCAAGGTCGAATTGTAAATGATACAAGTGTTTGGTGCAAAATTTATATCACAAGAGTGTTGTATACAACATGTATATCACAGAACATGGGGCATAACAAATCAATAGTGCTAAGTCACGACGAATTGTAGAGTACGAAAGTTTTGGGTGCAAGATGTATATCACGGACTTGTAGATGAAGGAACTTTTAGGTGCAAGATTTATAATAGCGCCAACCTAGGGGTAGGTCAGACTCCCGTAAATCATTGTTGAATATGTATATCATGGAACAGGGGGCATAAAAATTCGATAGTGCTAAGTCGCGACCCTACGAAGAGATAATTGGCTAAGTGTTGAAAGGAATTGCACTTGGTCAAGCTCATGATGTGATGATATAGGAACAATCCGCAACCCAAAGGTCTCGCAGAGAGATAATTGGCTAAGTGTTGAAAGGAACTGTGGTCATTCGAGCTCATGATGTGACGATATAGGACCAATCCCCAACCCGGGGATCGGTCGGGCTCCCGTAAATCGTTGTTGAATACGTTATTTTCTTGTTAATGTTAATAAACAAAGTTGTGCACTAAGTTGTCACTAGTGAAAGAAGAATGAATTTGAATTTGAGGATGGCAGGAACACCCTCTTCATGTTACACATTTTGCATTGAAATGTTCTGATATATACAATCTGACATTTGGGCTCTTACGTCTCCTCAGGAACACTTTCCACCCTATTTTGAAGCTCGTCCGACCGCTTTCCATGGGTATTTCTGTGCCCGCCATCTTCGTACTTATTCCCAAGTATATGCAATAAGTATATAACTTCTCCAGAAACATGTAGAAAAGATCTTGCGAGCAAATGGGATATCTATCACAGAAGTGAATATATTAACCCTTCTTTTCCGTCTTCTATACTTTATCTTCATGAAATTTTTGGATGCAAAATGTATATGACGGAAGTGTTGGATGCAACATGTATATAACAGAACACGCGGGATAAGAATGCAATAGCGCTAAGTTAGGACACCGCAGTAAGATATTTGGCCAAGTGTTGAAAGGGACGGTTGTCGTTCGGGTTCCTGATGTGAAGATATAGATGGAAATGAGGATTTGACAGTCCGCTAACCAATCAACCCACGGACAATCCAGGAGCCCGAGAAAGCAAGGTTCAAGTTTAAAGGGATTTTGTTTATGTTTAGTTAAAATGTATCCATATTAATGTATCTTACTAGATTATTTGTGGTCCAAATGTAAACCATATTCGAATTTGAATGGTGTTTTGGGCTCGAAATATTTTTCTCAAACCTACAAGGAATAGAGAAAAAAATATATGACTTTACATTTTGTATATCGAAGAATATTCTGAAATATAGGAAGCTGCAATATATGCACAATATAGAACATGAACATGTACAACGAAATGAGTTAATTTTTTGAAGAAATACAAATTTCAAATGACAACACCAAGCATTGAATATGAGCATAGAACAACCCCAAATATTTATATTCAGATAAACTGGGTCACATAATACATTTGAGAATATTTTCTGGAAAAAGTTGTCTTTGAATTTGTGAAAAACACTATAGTTCAATACATATTCTGTGAAATAAAAATGTGTTTGCCAGAATGACTCCGATTGGGACTGCCGTGAGCTGTAAAGCAAAGATGTACAAGAACGAAGTTTGTAGAAAGAAGAAAGTCGGTGATGGAAAACAACAAAACTTGGCAAGAAGAAAGAGAAAATTGTCAGATCTGGGTTAAAGCTTTGTTAGAGTAAGTGGATGAAGAAAAAAAAATATAATCAGTATCAACTTACTATGATGGTGTCCCATGCCTTGTCATTTGTTCGCCGATGTCCTTTTATGGCTTTCCTTGGCTTTGACCTTCATTGGTAATCTGGTCGACAACATTTTTCAACCATTCTTCGATGTAGCTCCTCATGGCCGCCACGTTCATTTCATGCCAGATTTTTATAATGAAGAATTCACTTTCCAAGTCTTTTTGATCAATAGACAAGTTGTGCAATGCTTCTTGAATATCTTTGTTTCTAATTGCATAACCGACTAGCCAAGTTTTCACGTCATCTTCACCATATTCAAGAATTCCATAGAAATTTTCAAATGATAGTCTTTTATAGATATGAACTTGATCATCAAATGCTTGCTTGGTTAAAAACAATGAGTTTAATATCAATTTCGTGTCCTGGACTTCATTGGTGCTGGCAGCTAGATCTATTTCAGTTTGCTTATTGAATAGTTTGTTTCTTTTAGATATGGTCTGGCTACATTCTTGAACGATACCAATCAAGTTCTTTACCTTTTCTTTCCAGCATGCCTTTATCTGGTCTATTCGATCCAGGGAAGGGAGATTCTCCTGTCTTCTTCTGAATCCTGTCATACCGATAACTTTAACACCAAATGGTAAAACTACATCGTGATACAAATCTTGCTTGTTCTTGAGATCTACTTCTAGATACTCATGAAAAACATGCACTCTTGTTCCAAAAGAGACCATATTCTTTGACATTTCCCAAGCTTCTGTTATTAATTCCATTCTTCTGTTTATATTGTTTTCCACATAGCATTGGTCCGATGTGAGAAGGCTTGCTGATCCTTTTAACTTTGGCGCAAGTGCAGTGGACCCGACCATTTCCAAAGGAGTAGCAAACAGTGGAAGAGGCGTTAGATTTGCCTCCAATTCTTTGATTCGCGTCTTTAACATGAGTTTTTTCGTTTCAAGGCCACTAATAGAGTTGTCTAGAGAATCTCCAGTTGCTCGATGCATTTTGGATATCTGGGAAGGGTGCATGCTACGTAGGTTGATCTCTAAACGAGATGTCCCTTTCTTATTCTTTACATCTATGTTTTCAATAATTAATTTTTTTAATTCGCTATCAAAAACAACGCTCTGAAATGCAAAAGGCTCTTCTTTGTCCAATGTATCTATGCCAATTATTTCCATCCCAGGATTGTGAGGAGTAGTGCTCTCTAGGTGATCGTCGTCAGGGAACATTTTTTCAATGTCAATTTCTAGTTCCATATCTTTGAGGGAGATATCATAGATATCAATTTCTCCCCTCGGTCCCTCCTATTCCTGGACTATTGTTTTTCGTTTTTTGCCTGTAGGAAGCTTGTGACAACTTTCAATTTTGTCCGAGGGAGGGTTCTTATCTCCTCCTCCGCTTGAAGAACTGTGTGTGACTTTGTTACTTGAGTAAGCCATTGGAGTACTGCTACGAGATGTTGTGGTCTTGGCTGTGGAGGTTGGGGATTGGGCACTTTTTTTCACCCGGGTCTTTCAGTTCTACTTGTGCGAATCATTGGTACTGGTACGTAATTCATTCAAGATAGTGTAAGTGAAAGAACTGTTGAATTGGTTCCTAACCATGAAATCCCGGACTTTCCAAGGCAGAGAGATGAATTGTCCTTTGATTTTTTCATGGAAAAAATGCAACCAGTAGATGTACTCCCTTGTTATTCCAGCAAAAAACATTGTACCAGATATATGACATGGAAGGAAGCAAGGATTTTTCTTAGACCGAAAAATCCTTATAACATTATAGTTATCCATTTCTTCTAGTATGCCCTTCATATCTAGGAAGATTATTGGCTGGCCAGAAAACCGGGGAAAATACTTTCCAAATATCAATCATTAAAAACTGAAACAAAATAATTAAAGACCTTATAAAATTGTTGGCAAGCATCGTGTCTCCATAATTCCTGGCACGAGAATGTTACTGGGTCAAATTCAGAGTTCAACTTCCTACACATAGATAGTCCAGGAAATGGATAACAATTCGGCACGGAGAAAAATAAATAAGATGGCATAAAGAATTTCTTTTGCCTCCTGTATTGCAATGACTAGGAAGAGATTTGAATGGAAATCAACTTGTGGCAATGGAAGATGGTTTGTTACTTGACCGTAAAATAAAAAATATGTAGAATCACCCGAGAGATGCTGGTTGCACTTTATTGTTTTGTTGTCCTCATGAAAAGCCATGTAATTTTCCGAAAAATGTTTTTACATGCACTAACCTATAATATGGCCATGTCCTGGGGAGCGGGCATTGGGTCCTGTAATAACTTTGGCAAGAGGTCTAATTCATTACCATGCTTCTTTAAGAACTGTTCACAATTCTCGCCCTTGAAAGTAGGAGTTGGGTAAGGAAGTGTTAACATATTTCAAAATACTTTAGGTGATAGGGAGATTTGGAAATGGTCACCCATCTGGACAATCTATTGGTTCAAAATATAGTTCTCGGTGTAGCACGTGACCAAGTCCTTAAAGTAAAAAAAAATTGAGGATGCAATCTGTTGTTGCAATTTAAGGTGCCAAGATAAATTTCATCTGGGTAGAAGTGGATAGGTAGTAGTCATAATCTATGGACCACTGAAAACACTGGTCCTCATGCCCAAAAATATTCAGGGTATCTCCACGGACATGTTGTCAAGATGCAACCATAAGGTGATGAAAACCTTCCTTTGTTCCTCATTGTTTTTAAAATGGACGCTGAAACATCATAATATAATCTCTAGTAAATCTTGGTTCAATGTGTTTTAATGGGAGATGTCCTCGACCTTTTCGCCTTTTAATGCCAATATTTTCAAAGCTAATAAAAGTGTCATCAATTTGCATTGGGAAAGTGTGCGAAGATGGAAGAGAAATCTAGAAACTATTGAAAAGTGAGGAAAACATTGACAACTATGTAGTATACCTGGATCTTGACAAAAGCAAGTTAAAGTTAGAAGATAATTTGTTTATATTTACTTAAACATTTTTCGTATTATTTTATTTTATTTTATTACTGTTCTCTATGGCCCAAATGCAAACTATGTTCAAATTGGAATGGTGGAGCAACATTTTCATATGCAAGCAGAGTCTCAAATATGAAAACCTGTAAGGTTAAAAAATGATATGCACAATAATAAAGAGCGGCATCATGTGAACACCTTTGTAGATGACAATGGGCCAGCACAATATTGAATTATTGCTATGATGACGCCTTAAAAAAACTAAAAGAACCATCATTGTTTTTGCGAATTCAAGATTGACAGAGGAAACTATTCAAATTTCATAATATTCTTACATAAATGCATTTTAATTGGAGATTACCTCGAGCTTTTCGCTTATTAATGCCAATCTTTTCGAACATCTGTGGTGAGCTGTCACCAGTAAAATCATAATTAATGTGTATTGGGAAGGGGAAAACGTGGCGGGCATGGAGGAGAATTAAAGATGATTTGGTACTTTTTTTAACCTGGGAGTCCGTGGTGGAATTGTACATCACCCAAGTTTTCGATGGAAGATGTATACTTGGAACACGGGGAATGAGAGTTCGATAACGCGTACCCAGCAACCCATGGCCATAAAATTGGCTAAGGAAACAAAAGTGCTCGGTTGGACTCATGATGTCAAGATATAGATGGATATACAATTTTTGAGTTCGATAAAGAGTGAGGCTTGCGAGTTCGAGGAGTCCGGGGTGGAATTGTAGATAACCAAAGTTTTGGATGCAAGATGTATTTCCAAACACGGGGCATGGGAGTTCGATAATGCATTGGGGGGGAACCCACGACCATCAAATTAGCTAACTGTGAAAACAAATTGGGAAAAATATCAACAGATGCTTTGAAATATCAACAGATGCTTGGAAAAATAAGCCGCAAGGTTCGAGTCTGGGGTCGAATTGTATATCATTGATTTTTTGGGTGCAAGATGTATACCACGCACACGAGGCATGAGAGTTCGATGGTGCCTACACATGAACCTACGGCCATAAAATTCGCCAAATATGAAAGCGAACAGTGGTCGGTGGGACTCGTGATGTAAAGATATAGATGGACATGGAATCTGTCACTCTGCCATCTTAGAAACCCGCGAGCATAGAAATGGGACTAAGTATAGAATTAGAAACAGATAATAGAAGGGAAGAAAAAAAGGGAGAACGGATAAGTATAGAAGAGGAAAAAGAAAGGGAGGTAAGAACTGTATGTCTCACAGTACATAGAATACAATCGACATGAAAGAAAACTGTTACATAGGAACACATGAAANGGAGGGAAAAAAAACCAGAGTTGTAAACCAGTTCAACAAATATAGACAAAGTAAACAAAAAACTATTGGATATGGAACACGGGTAGAAATACGCACCTTTGCATGGATTCTTCTACATTTTTGGTTGAGAGTTCTTTGTCGTGTCCAGTTTTTTGTTTGTTTCTGTGAAAAAAAGTACAAAAACAAAATGGACATGAACATAAGTTGACATGTAAAGAAAAAAACAAGGAATATGTATATAGAGTAAATAAAATAGAAACATAGTATAAAATAGATGTGACACGGTGCGCGGGTTGGCGGACTCACGGGTTCACATTTATAGTCATGCCTATGTATGACAAGTCTGACCGACCGTAACATGAGATTTAGTAATTTATAGAATATTATAACATTTTACCAAGATTTATAGTAATTTATACAATGCTATAATTTATCATGAGTCCGACCGACCGCTTTGTACAAATAGAATAAATTACATTAGTGAATAATTTTTGAAAATATTTTTTTGTCTCCACTTGTCAAACAAATGAAATAGCTAATTTCTTAAAACTATATTGGAGAACTTGCACAACGTATGCATATCAGAGTTTTTTGTAACCATACCTCTTAGTCTTAGGCATACACATTGTATTTGTTGCGGCACATTGCACCTCAAATTTTCCAGACTTGGCACACAAGGCTCCAACCCTGTGCCCAATTACTGTGCTCTTGTTTCAATGTAGCAATACAGAGAATACAATGGACATGAAAACAAGTTGCTACATAGGAACACATGAAAAAAAAGATGGAGTAAAAATTTATTTAATTCAATATAGCATCACATAAAATAGAATTTACATGAAGACAAGTTAATGTATAGGAACATATGGAGTATCCAAGGAGAAAAAAAATTAGAGCTGCAAACTAGTGCAACAAATATAGACAAAGCAAATGAAAAACCATTAGATATGGAACACGTGTATAAATATGCACCTTTTCATGGATTCTTCTACATTTATGGTTAGGATTTCTTTGCAGTGTCTAGTTTTCCTGTTTGTTTCTATGAAAAAAAGCACAAAACAAAACGGACATGAACATAAGTTGACATGTAAAGAAAAAAACAAGTAATATGTACATAGACTAAATAAAATAGAATAAAATGAATAGAGTAACAGATAGTGTTAGAAGAATGTACTTTTTTTTTTCTTTTCTTTTTTTTGTTCATCCAAGTTGTGTGTGTGTGTGTGTGTGTGTGTGTGTGTGTGTGTATTTAAAACAAAATTGTGACCAAAATCAATTACAAACCAGGGAAAACTAAGAAGTTGGATATCTTGATTTTCTGCAACAAGATAGACATATATGCTTTGAATCATAGAAATATGATTATGCAATATGCTTGATGTATATTTCATAATTCAAGTGCAATACTAACTGTATGGTGACCAGACCAGTATGTGTACAAACTAGGGAAAACTAAGAAGTTGGATAATTTGGTTTTCTGCAACAAGCTAGACAGATATGTTTTGAAACATAGAAATATGACTTTGCAATATGTTTGATGTATATCTCATAATTCAAGTTCAATACCATTTGTATCATGATCAGACCACTAGTATGTGTCTAAGATAAAGATGATGTATTGAGAAATGGGCACATTTGACCATACATGGTCAATAAGCGTGTTTTGTACATGGCTTGTGTTGTTCAAAAGAAAGCGGAGACTATATTTGCACATGTAGTTTTCCAATTCTTTTGTTCTGGCATTATTTTGTAGTATGCCAATATTAAAGTCTCCTACAATCACAATGGTTTCGTTCAGATGCAAATGGTCTAATGCATTGGAAGGAACATTTAGTATGTTGGAGAATGTTGCATGGGGAGCAACATACAGATTCAATATTGCAATTTCTGTTCCATGGAAAAATATTTTTGCAAGCACCATATAAACATTATTTTCTTCGAAATGTATATGCTCCAAAATTGTTACATGTTTTTCACCAATATCATCACCCCATGTGTAATGTAAGTTGATATGTAACTGTGATTTGAAAATTGTTTGTTTTGCATGCATAATGCCATGTATGTTTCCTGCAAACACAGAATATCGGATTGCAATGTATCATAGTCATTGAGTATATTATCCATGTGTGCATGCAAGCTGCGTGTGTTAAGAGAGAGACTTGATACATATGAGTTTGTTTGTATGAATTAGTAATCATACTGAAGATGCCATTTTGCGGTAGTCCTTAGGCATTGCATTTCACTATCAACTTTCTGTTTGACTTTGAAATTATATTTTGTAAGAGGACTTAGTAAATACAAGGAGTCTATGCTTCTGACATGGGACAGTGCTGTGTATACAATTCCATGTATTCGAATTCCAACCAGTTGAAATGCAACACTATCAAGTGTTAGTCCTTGCGATCCATAGACTGTACGTGCACATGCAATTTTAATTGGAAATTGTTTTCGAATCTTCAGTCGACCTGTCTTTGCTGATGTCGATATTGGATTTGATATTCGCAAGATAGGTGTCCAATCGCTTGCAGTGTTTGAATTATATAGATAAACCAACTTGCTTGCTTGTCGCTTTCCTATATGCGGTTCTTTGAACTTAATCCAGAGGACATCAAGTTTTTTTTTTTGGTATAGCCTTTGAATATTCCATTTGCACCATTCACCAAGCCATCCTGTGAATCATAGTTGCAGGCATATATTTCAAAAAACATTTCTAATTTCAGGACAAGATGCAAAGGTAAAGTGGTTGTATGTTCATGACGTGGCACATTTCCATGGTCTTCTTCCAGGTCAATTGAATTGATGATGATATCATCGCCATGCATGAGCAATAACATGTACCTGTTATGCATTGCAACATCCTTATTTGTGTAGAACAGGTAAGGGAAGGTTGGGTCTATTGGTGCAGGTCACAAGCACCTCGAATTGATATATGTTAAGTCATCATGTGTTTGGATGTTTGTCTGCATTCTATTCAGAATTGCAATAAATTTTTCATTTGTCTGGCGCATTGTAGTATGAAATTCAAAGCATTTAATATTGTCCCTCTAGAAGTCATGCATCATTATTTGCATGTTAACCGTAGGTTGTTCAAATATCAAAGAACCTTGGATCGGCTGTGCCTGGTAAAGATCCCCACATAATATCATGTCAATGTTTCCAAAGTATTTCATGTGCACATGTTTTATGCTTCTTAGTCGGTTGTCAATAGAATACAAGAAGCGACTTCCAATCAAATATGCCTCATCTATAAAGACAAGTTGCAGTTCATCATAAAGATTAGACAAGGTATATAACATTTCCTTGCTAAGTGGAAGAAACTGTGACTTGTTAAAAGGCATAAAAAATGCAAAGTGGATTGTTCTTCCACCTGCATTATATGTAGCTTTTCCTGTGTATGCAACTATTAGGTCCTTTGGTTTCATAGGATCAGAGGAATTTTTTGAATCATAGATTTGTATAAGCATTTGGAACAATGCGTTCACTGTGAATGTCTTGCCTATTCCTGCTCCGCCTGTAAGGAACAAGTGCACACGAGTGTGCATGCTCAAGCGTTTTTAAGTGTAATGTCCTTTAGAATTGTTTGTTGTTCTCGATTAAGAAAACATATGATTCTATGGTATTCATTATTTTCAATAAGGAAAGGATGTTTTGTGACTTGAAAACCAAGATTGATACATTTTTCAATGCCACCTGGTCGAGGATGAGACAAATCTGCTTGCAAGTCATAGGACTCGCAGGGAGTTCTGGTTGTTTTTCAGTTTGTGAATGTCTCATCAAGATTGTTAGGGTTTTCTAGTTCATTAATTGCAATTTCTAGATCACCCCATGTTGGATTAACATTGTAAGTAAATATAGCTTCATTGATTTGCACTATAGTTTCTAAGGCAACATACACAACTTCCCATGTAGGAAAGTTATGTTTTAATGTGTCTTATTTTCATCGAACGGAACATATAACAGTAGTTTTTCTCTACAATAGTTTTCATAGTCAGAATGTTTATTGTATTTGACAAACCATATCACATAGGGTTTTTTTCTTTTTGATATCGGCGCACCATTTTTTTGTAATGCGATACGAATTCTGCTAAGAAGACATGCTTAATAGGAGATGGACGCTGGAAGTAATAATCAATAATAGAGCGACATAGAACATCTTCTGAATTGTCAGGCTCTTGTTCTAGCAAACACGGTGGTTTAAGAACAAATGTGTGTTTCTCAAGTGGAGATGTGTTTATGAAGACACATTTTCTTGAGCTACAATTGAGGGGCAGGGAAAGTACAATGTGGACTTCTTGTTGAGAAGACATTTGTTGAAGATTAAGTAATGTATTTCCAAGCGTACATATCATTTGTATGGCATAAATATGACTTCTTTCATATTCTTTGTGTATTCTTCTGAATGCACTTGTCATAGATTTGTCAACCTTTGTCATATACGAGGTATAATACGATGCCGCAACATATGCATTGAGGATGTACTGCACATCTGTATTTGCATTCCACATAACTGGCATGTCCTTGGAGAAACTGTTGTTCCAGATATGAGAAAGTTTTCGTTTAAGGAAAACTGTTGGTTGTTTAAGAGTACATTGTATGGCTTGGATGTACTCATCTTCTGATAGATTTAACTCTGTCAAGAAGTCATTGAATCTCATTAACCCATCAAACTCTCGTTGTTCTAGAAATGAGAACATGGATTTAGATTTCTCAACGACAACATTGTCCTCTAAACTAAGTGGCTCTATGATTCTTGTTGCTCTCATTGGCGGCACGGGGAAGTTGTATCTGCAATGCGAGTTTTTTCGTTTTCTACAAATTTTTGTATGATAATGTCTATGAACTTTGGCAAGTTATGGATCCAAATGGTATGTGTTTCATGTTATGTATTTTTCCACAAACTTCTCGATCTGTGAATTGTTGTTAGCTCCATAGACCGGTGCACCCTCTATCCACAATAGTGCGTGGTCATGTTCATTCCCCCTATTCTGGAATTCAGTCACAAAAAAATAGTCCGATACTTTTTTGAAAAACGTTTCATCATGGCATATCAATTGTCTCAAATCATTTATTCTATGTCTATAGTAGTGAGTACATGTCACTTGGTCTTTTCTTATGAGGTAGTCAATGTCATTATTTTCCAGTGTCTTGGTTTGTTTTTTACGTTTCCTGTTCCTATGAAAGTCAGATAGCACAACCACCAATGGATCCCAATAATGCTCTGCACTTGTAAATGTGATGAAAAATTTTGGCAGGCCTGATTATTGGATCATTGCAAAAATAGTTTTCTTGTTTTGTTGCAAATAGTCAGGAGATATGCGAATGTTTTTGAAATCTATGTATCCAATATCAGATGTCAGGATTTTTTCTAGTTTTACTTTGTACTTGACATCCTTGGCCAATAAATTTATTCCTTGTAACTTGCCTTTTCTTATTCGGACCCGCATGTAAGACATCACTTGCTCTATTATTATGTGCATCGTTTTGAAAAATAAATTTGTTATGTGACAGGAGAAGTCACCGCTTGAATGTAGCAGCTCCCATTGAACTATTTTATGGTAACTGAATCATTTTGTAATGTCAGTGGGACGTGGATCTCCATAGAAGAGTGTTGGGAATTTTATTTCCTCAACAAATTTTTCCTTGAATATTCCAAGTGGGCGTTGCCCCTCAGTAGGTGCAATTTCGACAATCTTGTCTTACAAGTCACAAATGCACTGTGAATCAGTGAATCCATGCACCAATGTCTCAACAGGTGTTTCATTCTCCGATTCATCACTTGTATCGGATTCACTAGCAGTTACGAGAGTCTGTGCAGAGCTCCCATCCTCTTCTCCAAGAAAATTGTTCCAGTTCTCATTTATACAAATGTTCTGTGCTTTGTACAGGGTCATGGAACATAATTCTTTTAATGCTTTCATAACAACATGCACACACACTTTTCCTGTTTGATATGCATTTTTTTATTGCAAGCGTCTTTTGAAAGCCACAACAATTGTCATTGTATCGCTAATGAATTGTGGCAAGGATTTTTTCACAACATCTAGTTGAACAGACACGTTAATAATTGATCTTGTTAATCCCTTCTGGGGTCGTTTATATCCCCAGGGTATGATTTGTGCAAATGAAATTCATAGAGACACAAGTCTCTCTTCAAGTTCTGTAAGTGCACTTATATCTGGTAGTGGTGTATTACATAATATTTGGTTAGGGGTTGCAAATTGTGGCAGTTTTCCATTTTCAAGCGACCATTTGCATGGAAGACAAATTTTGTCATTGGAAAATGTTTTGTCATGTACTGTAAAGTGGAGGTATTATGCTTCCAAATCAAGAATGAAAGACTTACTGTTTTTTGCGAAATTCAATTGATTGCAAATTGCACATGCAATGGAATGAGTGTCTTTGATTTGTTTCATGTAGGTCTGTCTTGCATCTTTATTCCTTAGGGAAGTATGGGTAGAAAGTGTTTGCTGGTTTTCATTGGTAGTAGTGCATGATGTTGCTTCTAGCCCATGAAATGTGATTTTTTCCTCTCAGACAGTTACATGACCATTGTGGGATATGCGACTGTACCTATTTTTGTTGTGTTGTGCATGAACACATTTTTTTAGATTGTGATATGTCAGTTTCTCTCTAGAAGGAAGCATAGTAATGTATTTTTTTCTCTCATGTATGACCTTTTTCAAGTTGTGATAACTTAGTCTATGTTTCTTGTTCAAGGCCAGGATGATCTCATGGCAACTGGGATGAATTTCAATTTGATTAAATAGCATGCGACGCTTATGCATATTAGATGTGGTTTGGATGGCATTGACACTGGACCTTGAACCAACAATATTTCCTATATTACCAATGTTTTTTTTTCTCTCACGTATGACCTTTTTCAAGTTGTGATAACTTAGCCTGCATTTTTTGTTTAAGCCCTGCATGGCCTCATCACAACTAGGATGAATTTCACACATGACCTTTTTCAAGTTGTGATAAATTAGTCTACGTTTTTTGTTTAAGCACCGTATGGCCTTATCGCAACCGTGAGGAGTTTCATTCTCATTAAAAAGCATGCCACGAGTATGCAGATTCGATGTAGTTTGGATGGAATGGACAATGGACCCTGAACCAATGATATGTACCAACAAAGGTTGATAATGAATATGTGTCGTATCTGTTTTCAACGAGATGATTTCAATTGTTCGATTGTAATTTGAATCAATAGACCAGGAATGGACAATGCCATCTGGTAGGGTTGAATAGACCTGGATATTTACTCTGAATATGATAAATAGCCATTGCAAACAAAATCTTCCACCCTCCACATTTCCTTTTTCATATGGCAGTGCCATGTTTACAAGGTATTCTTGCAAACTTCCAATTGCCGACATATTTTTTTAGGAGATATGGAGAAAGGTGTTGATGCAAGCAGCTAAAAGCCTGTTGGTTGCCGCCTATAATTGCATTGCAAAAGGAATACATAGTGTAAATCTGCAACGACTACACATCAAAATATGTTGCTACCAAACAACAAATTGCATTGAACAAACTATCTCCATAGCTAGATACAACAGTTGTTGCTATCTGCAAACCATGGAAGTCTATGTGATGCATAATCCATTTCCATTGTGATTCAAGGTCTTTGCAAATGAGGGACAAGTAAATAGGAGGTCCCCCAAGATTGCATATGGAAATTTTTCTATACAGTAGTGGTTCATAATGACCACTGACAGGATTGGCATCATGGAACAAGATGTAATATGGATTGCTAGATGCAGTTTTGTTGAATAGTAGATATCTTGTTTTTCTTGTCAATAACCATATTCCAATTGATATATTGAGCCACTTAGACAACCACCGTATACAAAATGTATCTCCCCAAATCCCCCTCTCATGTGTAGGCAGAATTGGAGACACATACAACTACATATTTGAAAAATACGTAGTGACATCATGTATTCCATTCAACTGCCAAAGAAAATCAGATGCCAATTCGTATTCATATGAATCCAATGCCTCATTGTCACCATTTTTTAAACAACCCAAGAAATAATATATCAATCAATTGCACAGGTCGATCGAGGAATAATAGAAATGAAGTAGAACCTGAAATGAATTCAAAAGGAAATCTCCTACAGTATACGAGAATGCATCCAATCTAAAAAGCCCATTTCTATGCAACAACTCATCGATGTTGTCATGTATAATGGATTCTGTATATATTTCATACGAATCAACATATATTACTTGTTTCATCTCTTAAAATGTGATTTTCAAGTTGTTTCTTAGGTATTTTCAGTTTATCTGAAAATAGAGACTAGGGAAAAAAAAATGAAAAACAAAAGAAAAAGACAAATAGAAAACTACAAGCGCGGAAATGCGTACAAATCCTGGTATGTATCCTTAAACCTTCTTCTTTTCAAATTCAATCCCCCCTAGTCACCACAACAGATGACAAGAAAACAAACCTACAATGAACTGTGAACCAAATAGAAGAAACAACACAAATAAATAACACTATAAATTTGTTGAGCACAAAGACCGATTTGAACCTATTCATGGTGTGCATCCTACAAGCTTCTCAAAGGCATAAGATGTTTTGCAAAATAGAAAGGACAGGACAAAGGAAACATGTGGATGGAGTTTTTGACCCAGAGAATAAAAGCATTCCTTGTCACCACACCCCGACGGATGGCTCCCCCTTGTGACAGCTCCGAATTTGTTTTCTAAACCCCTTTGCATTGTAATTTTGGAAATATCTATGGCACAATATCCAGGATGTGGAATTCGGCATATGAAAATGCATGGTTTCCACGAACAGAAACTAAGACCACACAGAAAGATGTTTTGCAACAGAATTTCGAGGAAGGGACTCCTACCATTGAAAAATATTTCTTGCAAGGTGCAAAACAACAAGCACAAAAAAAGGAATAGAAACGAAACGATGGCACAAAAAATTACCTGTCAACGAGGGATGACAAAAGTGCAGCCCCAAAACTTGCAAACCAAAACAACAAGTCCAACAGCTTGCAAAGTTGAAGAACAACAAACCAGTGAACAACCACAAAGAGGTCCAACTGCAACTGCAGGACCTCAACTTTGCAAAGTTGAATCAAACAACAATAAGAAACATGGAACGAACCAATGAACAAGCATCAACCACTGAACCAGTGATGCCGGTGAAGAACAATATTGCACAATTTCACTGGAAACAACACTATAAAAAAAATGGAACAAAACTATATTGTAACACATCTGTACAATAAACATTTAAGGCTGCGAGACTTGTTAGGTAAACACTTAAGACTGTCAGAACCTTCGAAGGGCGTCGCCCTATGAAATTTTTTAAGAAAGAATGTAGTGTGGCAGGCCTGTTTACGTACGCAACAATGACAAAGACTCTCGAAGTACGCAACAATAAATAAAAATCAAACATAATAATAGTAATATAATAATAATAATAATAATAATAATACAATAGTTCGAACACTAGGGACTATGCTAATTTTTTTTTTTGACTGAGACGACAAAGTAATATAAAAAATTGATTATCCATGTGCAATAAGACCTCAAATCTATTAGTACAAGCTTTGAATATCTAAACATTTCAATACGAATAGTACAAATTAAGAAAAGCACAGTACATGATAAAACTTTGGATATGGAAACATATAATTCATTGGGAATAACGAAGCTGGCAATAAGACCTTAAATCTATCATCCAATCAGATCATGACATATAAGGGGTTTTTTATTATATAAAAAACAATTCTTTTACTTCTATAGTTCGAACATTAGAAAGTATGCAAAAATTTGTAGTCAAACCACAAACTAATATAAAGTCAATGAATTATCGATCACTATAGTCCATCTATGCCTTCGGCGGGGACCAATAATGGTAGATAATAAATGCATAACAACAACAATTAGGGACATGTGTTATATACTTTGCAGTTCAATATTGAATAGTAGTAGGCAATAAATGCATAGCAACAACAATTACTCAATTAATCATTGATTGCTTTCAACATATAGAATGAAATATCATAAATGATATATGAGGTTGAGCATTTTTAACTCACTATTACTTTGAAATTTCTCCAAAACCTTTATTCTATTAAATACTCGATAACATAAAGGATTTGTAATGTATTGTAACCATTTTTAGTCATAAATAATACATTGACTGTGCTTTG
>JASDQU010107443.1:31527-47212 GCA_032191745.1 Picea mariana | reverse complement strand
CACAAATCTTATAAAAAATTATAATTCAAATAACAAAAAATGGTATATATATAAAAGTAATTCACAAATCTTAATCCACATTGACTAAAAATTATCCATTTATCACTCTGATATATATCAAAATTACAATATAATATGCATCACATATGGTCATTATTATTCTACAATATTCATCGAAATTTGTGTCGTTCTTGTGTTATTCTTCGCGAAAAATGGTCAGTTCTCCTATGTTTGAAATGGGTGTGCCTCATACGAATACTTTGTTCTATCATCTCCTAAAGAAACACAAGGGAAATAGCTACAAAGCAGCTAGTCCCTGTCTTAGGATTATGTTTACATTTTATTTAGTTAATTGATAAATACAATATAGGTTTTTAAACTATTTAGTGTTTAACTATATCCACTGTTTGTGTTTAATGTTATTTTAAGTTTCACCAAAAGGTCAATTTTAATTGTGTCAATAGTTTTAAATTTGAAGTTTGTTCAACCATTCAAGCCACCTCCAAGGAACACATAAACCTAATTAAATTTACATTTGGAGCCACCACTACACCAACAAATGAATTTAAATTTGAAATTGTTCAAAGGCACTCCACACCAATGGATGAAATTAATTAAAATAAATTTGAATGCTATTCTAACATTTATTTCTATTTTTAAATCTTTATCAATGATAAAAATGGGTATTTTTTTTCCAAAAAAAATTTGCACATTATATTATTAATAATATAATCTTTTTACATATATTGTTCTTTGCTGACAAGGCATCCAGTCACTCTAGCCAGTCATAGATCACAACTGACTATGCTTACACAAAAAAACTGAGCAAAAAGTACCAAGTGGGACTTTACTTACAAAAAGCAAAAAAGACCCTCTTACAAAAGATTGGATACAACATAAAGAGACCAAAAGAGAAAGAGCCATGGAGGACAACATCCAAGAAAGATGAAACTACAGATATATGAAATGTGAAGGTCCCTCATGTCCCTCCATCCATAAGTTATAAGAAATTCTCCCTCAGTAGTTGAGAAGTGCCTTCTTTGAAAGTTGGTCCGCCTGTGTATTAGCTTCTCTGAAAATGTGCTCAAAATAAATTGAACAGAACTGAGGGTAGATCTGTTCTATTCTATCCTTCCATGTATCCAGATTTTCCACCCTTAGATAACCTTTTTTATTGAGCCATTCAATGACTGTCCTAGAGTCCCCATAAACATATAAACAAGTGATAGATAATCTAATAACAAGAGTTATAGTCGCCCAAGCTCCCATTAATTCCGCTCTAGTGTTAGTTCCACACCCACAATTTGGAATCCATTTGTACTCACTAGTGTCATCAATCTTAATTACTCCACCCGCTCCACTTAGTTTGCCAAAGTTCAGAGATGCCCCATCAAACCAAACAAGTATTTTATTTTTAGGATAGGAATAAACTTGTATTCATGAAATTTTTTCTTGTACAACATTCTTTGTTACACCCAAAGCACTCCTTGTTAGAAAAACTATTCTTTGAACCGAAGGCTACTTTTCTTCAAAAATTGACTTATTCCTATCTAACCATATAAACCAACAGGTGTATGCCGACGGGGCTTTCAAAGTTGGGTTATGAAATGCCCAATTTTTGAAGGATTCTATAACAGTTTTTCCATTCCATCCGATGGCCAAATTCAAAGTCTTTTTTATTTCCATCCAAACCGCCAGGGTAAAGGCACAATTAACAAAAAGATGATTTGAAGATTCTCAATAGGATTTCCATAATGTGCATCTACCTGGCCCAATCCATCACCACTTTTGAAGATTTTCCCAGTACAATATTTTATTTTCTGCTAAAAGCCAAGTGAAGAGCTTTAATTTCATAGGACAATCCCACTTCCATAAATCTCTTTTCCATCCCCCTAGTTTATAGTTCCACAGTGAGTTTGATAATGCTTCATAAAAAAATTTGACCGTGATATGGCCTAACTTATCTCCACCCATCCAAATCAATTCATCTTGTTTTTCAGCTAACACTATGCCCGAATCTCTCAACAACTGTGTATAGCGCTCCCATTCTTCATCTAGTGGCTCGTTCAGTCCTAACTCATCACTGTTGATCCAAATGGTACCTGTCGCATTCCCATTCCATTGCCGACTCACTTGGTATAAAAGAAAAATATGCTTTTGGTTGAGCCTGAAAATCAGTTCCCTTGACAGGATGGCTTCCTGTCCCAAACCAATAATCACATCCTTTCCAACTTGTATTGAGACACCAGAGCCCGTCTTCCATGCTAACCAATGAATAATGATTGGAAATGTGTTACAAAGGTTTTTCCATGTCTGAGAGCTAAATGGATGTTTCGGATCCGTCGATCTAAGCCAGGTCAAAACTGAAATATGAGGAAAATATTTATCCTTGAGTATGTTTTACCAAATACCACATCTCATGAGAGCTCTCCACATAGTATTGGTTGCCAGTGCTCTGTAGAATATGAATATATTTCGTAGGCCCCATCCTCCACAATTTTTTGGTCTAGTAATTGACATCCAGTTACTTAAGTGATAACTATGACCGTGACTGTTTCCAAACCATAGAAAGTCAAAACATAATTTTCAGATTCTTTGAAGAACAACTATTGGGATATGAGCTAAGGCCATCCAGTATACTAGTTGGCTCTCTAGGATCGCCTTTATCAATACATATCTTCCCCCAAGAGACAACCACTTATTACCCCAGTGAGTAATCCGAGCCTCATACTTATCTAATAACCATTGCCAATCATCTGCTTTATAACTGTCAACTTTTAACAAATATCCTAGATATTTGAAACCTAAGGCCAAATCTTTTAAAGGGAAGAGGAGGAAATCCTTTAAAGCCATGAGAGTTTCCATCTAAACCCCCGAATGGAGAAGGACCAACTTATGTGGATTGATAGCCATACATGAGGCGCAACAAAAATTATGAAGAATATCCTGAATAATCTCCCATTTTGAAAGGGATGCTCGAGCAACCTTGTCTGAGACCTCTGAAGCTTTTTAAAAAGTTTGTGGGCTCTCCATTAATCAGGATGACATAATTTGTTGAAGTGACACATGCCATAATCCAGTTTGTAGTTGGAATTCCAAAACCGCTCTGAAGTAGGATTAACCTCATATAATCTCAGATTGTACAATTGTACACCTTTTTTAAGTCTCGCTTCAGGATAAAAGCTTGTAGTTTTTTTTTATTTTTTATGCTATGTAAACATTCCTGTGCAGATCCAATTGCATCAAGTATTTGTCTTCCTTTAAGAAATCCCAGTTGTTCCTTTGATAATGATCTGGAGAGAATTGGTCTAATTCTCTTAGCAATCACTTTGGATAAAAATGGGTATTTGATCTATAAGAATTTAGAAATCTATATGTAATTTTTTTTAATAAAACTACGAAGAGTAAGTTATTGAATGATATTGTATGTCTAACACCTATATATATTTAAATTCATGGAGATTCATATTTTATCTCTCTTTCTTTATACAAATTTCTAAATTTTAAACATTTTTTAATGGAAGATAAACTATGTATTGTTGTTATACTATCATTAAGTGGTAATGTAATATTTTATTGAGATATGTTTTCAACATTAAAAATTATTAATTTCCTAAAAGAGACTTATACAATATTTTTGTTATTTTAAGTTGGTGTTTACCGTACAAAATGTCTATTTTGGTCATGAATATGGATGAATAACACCCTATCATCATAATAATCACATTTATGATGAGATTGTTTTAAAGTATTAAAATTCTCAAAATTGTAATTTTGTTTTTTTCAAATAATGTATTTAAAAAATATGACTATATTTAACATTACAAATTTTACTAATAATTTTATTTGGATATTTTACATGGTGATTTACAATTTAAAAAATAATTAAGTTATTATTAAAGAAAACAACTTTTAGTATTTTATAAAAGATTACAAATTCTTTACATAAACCTATGTGTTCATGATCTATACAAAAGTGAAAAAATCTTTAAATTTTGAGAAACTCTTTTTAAGATTAATAAGAAACTCTTTTTAAAACTTAAAATCCGTGTTATTGATGTCTAATTTAATGACATTCATAATAGAAACAATACTTAGTCAATGAACTCTTAATGCAAAAATAGTACATAGCCAGTGAACTATTAATGCAAAGCTACATATGCCATTTTTATCCTTTTTTTAACTTTTATGTATTTTTTATTAATTATCTTTTTATAATAGTCACCTCCAAAGTCAATGAACTATTAATGCAAAAATAGTACTTAGTCAATGAACTATTAATGCAAAGCTACACATGGCATTTTTATGATTTTTTAAATTTTTATGTATTATTTATTAATTATCTTTTTATAATAGTCACCTCAGTACTTAGTCAATGAACTATTAATGCCTAACAACACATGACATTTTTATGATTTTTTTAAATTTTATGTATTTTTTATTAATTATCTTTTTATAATAGTTACCTTCAACCAAGACTTATTACTCCCATAAGCCTTCTTAGCCAATCAAAAATTCATAATTTAGTAATATCAAAAGTCTATATATATATTTAAAAAAAAATCATTTTACTAATTAAAAATTCTAAAACTTTAACAAACTTTAGAAAAATTTGCCAATAAAATTGATAAGTCGACTCAATTTGATCAAAAAAATCGATCACTATATTTCCTGCCAAAGCTTAATAGATACAACACTTCCATCAATAGGGTTTGCTACACAACTTTTTCATATATATATATATATAATTCAAATTTAAATTTAAAAATGATTTAATTGTTAGTAAAATTAATTTTGTTCATTATTCAAAAATACATAAATTAATCCAACTGAAAAAACCCTAATCTATTCAAATTATACAATATCAACTAATATTTACAATTCCATGCAACTTCCCGGAATGGTTATGAAACTCCCTGTTAACATATGAAACACAAAATTGACTTGTGGGACCATGTTTACATTCGCCACTGCTTTTGACTGAAATTTAGGTACATAGTTAAAGTTTATCTGTTGATTAATTTCGTTTATACAATAGTGATCGGCAAAGTTCAAATCAGTGGACATGGCGGAGTGGTTATCGGGCATCACTAGAAATCATGTGAGCTTTTCCCGCGCAGGTTCGAAGTCTGCCTTCCACGTTGTCTTTGTTTCTCATTTTCATGTCTGGATTGTTTACATATTACATTTTATTGTACAAGTAATGTCTCACTTATTACACAAATTTAACGTGCGGGGAGAGCGTCAAACTGAAGATCTGAAGGTCGTGTGTTCGATCCATGCTCACTGCAGTTTGTACGTTATCTATTTTAAGATCTTGTGAGAAAACATGATGTTCTCGGATCACTGAGTAGCCATTAGACTAGAAATGACAGGTTTCAATATTCAAATTACGGATCTGTGGTGCAATGGCAACACATCTGACTCTAGATCAGAAGGTTGCATGTTCGATTCACAATGGCAGCACATCTTTCAATAATGGAGCTTGTTCTATTGGGTTAGATGATTATTTACACCCTATTCTTTTATGTATTTGCATTTCTCCTCTAACTTTGTAAGAAGGAACCTCAACCTATTAAAAAATAAATTATCCTTTCAATAATGGAGCTTGTTCTATTGGGTTAGATGATTATTTACACCCTATTCTTTTATGTATTTGCATTTCTCCTCTAACTTTGTAAGAAGGAACCTCAACCTATTAAAAAATAAATTATCTCTTTAGTCTCCCTCAACCACATGATGTTTTAGTCCTCAACTACATTGATGATGCAACCTTTACCACTCAACCACCTTAGCCATGGTATTTTGATTATATCCAACCTCACATATGATGATTCAGTCCTCAACTACATGATGATTCAGCCTTTATCACTCAACCACCTCAGCGATGGTATATTGATTATATCCAACCTCACATCTCAGATGATAAATGCACTTGGTATATTATGCTTTTAGTATGCATGGTCATGGTACTTTGGCTTAATATGTAATACTTCATATGATGTGTTATGCTCCATATGCATTGGTTTGTCATTTAGAAATGGTGTTATAACTTCTAAACTAGCCATGAAAATGGTTTAGAAATGGTGCTATAACTTCTAAACTAGCCATGAAAATGGTAAAACATTGAAGTGTTATCTAATAACAACTCCATAATGTTAACTAATTTTACATTTTTTCTTGTTTTACCATGGGAGACATGAATTTCCTATAAAGATGTGATGAGTACGAAATCAGATTTGTATATTATGCTTTTAGTATGCATGGTCATGGTACTTTGGTTTAATATGTAATACTTCATATGATGTGTTATGCTCTGCATGCATTGGTTTGTTATTTAGAAATGGTGCTATAACTTCTAAACTAGCCATGAAAATGGTAAACATTGAAGTGTTATCTAATAACAACTCCATAATGTTAACCAATTTTACATTTTTTCTTGTTTTACCATGGGAGACATGACTTTCCTATAAAGATGTGATGAGTACGGAATCAACTTTGTATACTATGCTTTTTTTTTTTTTTTGTAAGTAAGAGATTTTATATATAAAGGGCCTTCAAAAAACCAGACCAGAGGTACAAAAACTTGAAAAGAACCGCACTGTAATTGTTGAACTGCCCCAACAAAGGGGAAACCAGTTCAACCAACCGGGTAAGTCTAGCATTTGATAGTCTAACAGTCTTATAAAACAGAACTAAGTTGACTAAGCTACAACTAAGAAAGAAACTATTAAAAATAAAAGAACCCCTGTGGGGTCATACACTTGGCGAGTAACCTGGCCAAGTGGCTAGAACGACCGCGTACCAAGGCTCCTCGTCAATGGGTGTCCCTTTGTCTTCCAAATGCATGTCAGCGCCCACGTTGCTCTCGTCCATGTTGGCATCTGGCAGGGCATCTCCAGACAGACTGTACACATGCTGGCCTGTAGCTATCCCAGCCTCTGTGTCGTCATGCTTGAGCTGCTCCACAACGACCTCTGTTGAACATTGCGGCTGAGCATTCCTGTCGTCGCTCTTTGCATGGGGTTCCTCTGCTGAAGCTGCGCCTTCTGGAGTGGAGGGGAAAGCATCCTGGAAGGTGGATAGAATCTGAAGGAGGGTCGAGATCTTTATGTCCATAATCTGCATTCGGAATTGGAGGTCCTCCATTCCCTGATGGAGTTCAAAGACCAGACCATAGAGAATGGTTAAACTTTCTTTCAGCTACGAATCAGGGATGGAGTCAGTAGACGCGTACGCACTGTTTCAGGCACGTCGAAAAAGAGGTTGCGCCCCCATGGGAAGCTATGAGGAACAAGCAACC
This sequence comes from Picea mariana, assembly GCA_032191745.1. Taxonomy (NCBI): domain Eukaryota; kingdom Viridiplantae; phylum Streptophyta; class Pinopsida; order Pinales; family Pinaceae; genus Picea; species Picea mariana. Next base: position 39,909 of record JASDQU010107443.1, on the reverse strand, counting down.
GGTGCAGGAGAAGGTTCGCTGGTTCTACAGTTCGGTGGAACGATAGGAAATCACGAAAGAGAACCTGACGAGCTGTCAGTAATGACAAGGCATTCGAACTGGGAAGCAGGCGGGGTGGAGGAGGCGAGAGGTGCTAGCTCGGGCTGCATAGGCGGCGAGGAGAACGTGGAGGGCGAACCAGGGGAAGAAACAGGGGTTCGGGGTCGAGGAGGATGCCATGGAGAGCCTCTTCGCGACCTTCCTCTTTGACGTGACATAATGTTTTTCGTTTGCAGGCAGATAATGGCTAGGTGCTCCAAGCAAATGCAGAGAGCCTGGAGAGGGCCAAGGGTTGTGAACACCATGAAAGTCCAGGTTAATCTAGGCCAGGGCAGCGGAGGGATGTGGAGGTCGGTCCTTGAGCGAGGATGAGAAACACTTGCAGACGGAAAAGCCATAGACAAGTTCGTAAAGAGGGTCGGGCACACCAGAGTTAATGGTGCTGCAATGATGTAAAGTCGAATTAATGCATGGTCGAGGCGGCGGTAATTGGCATGAGCTCATCACATGGCTCCTTGCCTTGTTGGCCTGACTGCTCTCCCGCTTCGCACCATTTGTCTCGCACTGACACCCTATCCGGGGGTTTGTCCACTTCCACAGCCTTGCAGATGCATTGTTGGAGAATAGGGTGATCAAGGTTGAGGGATGTTTTGCAAAGGAGATCCGGTCTGTCCCAATTGGTCCCCAGATTGGCCAGTTCATCCGCAACTTGATTCGCCTTTCCCCTGATATGAACATGTATAACAGCCTGATTGGGTTGCAGCAGATCCTTAATAGTCTTTAGCCCGTGTGAGAGTCTCCAACTGGGTGATATTCTTTCCAGGTCCGCTCCATTTAAAATTCTGCTGAGGAGATTGATGATGATTTGAGAATCTCCTTCTACAATCAACTTGGTGAAGTTATGCTCGATGGCTAATTGCAGTCCCCTAATGGAAGTTATGCTGCGTTGTTCGTGGTATGACCAAGGGAGCCTGTGTTGATGAGAATGATGTGTCCATGGTGGTTGCGGAAAACTACTCCGTAACTCGTTGCTCCTGGATTACCTTTNTAAGTTCTTTTCTGCCACATCTGGTGCATATTTCTTTCTCTAGAGCCTTGCCCAGAGATCCTTGGGATTCCGTCAAAGTTGAGCTTGATGAAGTCGATTGGTGGGGTGGACCAAGAGGAGGGGTTGCTGGGAGGGGGGGAAGAAGAAGAGGGGGAAAGTGGGTGAAGAATTGGGAAGGGCTTCCAGTACTGAAGGATCAAGAATTCTGAGGGGTTGCTGATCAAATATTTTTCAGACCAAAGCTGAAGGTTGAAAATTTCCAGAATATTGAGGCGACATTGGTTCCAGCAGTGGTGCCACGGGAGGGAATCATTCCTGAAAAGCCTTCTATTTCTTTCCTTCCATACCTGCCAAAGAATGAAGCCGGGAAGTAATTTCCATATACGATTTAGGAGGGAAGATTGGAACACTTGATCCCTCCAATCCGTAATTGTATCAATGATGTTGTCTCTTTTGCGATCCGAGGTACGCATAATAAGCGCACTTTGATCCCATATTTGAGAAGTATAAGGGCAAGAATTGAGGAGGTGATTCATGGTTTCATTTGCTTCACCACAGAGCAAACAGATAGACGGCCCAACAAAACCTCTTTTTGAGAGGTTATCCCAGGTGAGAATGCTCGAATGAGTGACGAGCCAGAGGAAGAGGGTGATTTTAGGCCAATGTTTAAGATTCCAGATTTTGCTCCATACTTTCCTTGTGGGTAGAGGGTCTGATTGAGTTTTGATGCGATAGGCCTCTCGTATGCTAAAGGTGCCCCATGGAGAATATCCCCATCAGAGGATGTCCTCTCTTGTGAGCTTGGGGATTTTCCTTTTGGACATTTCATCCTGCCAGGGTCTCAGATCCACGTGCGCTTCCAGGTTCAGGCGTTCCCTGTTTAGGTGCCAGCGTCACAAGGTGTCTTCTGGGGGATTGTCTTGCCAGTAATCAACTACTTTTGTCAGACCCTCATGTGTAGCTTGTGTGTTCATATGCTCAGCCCAATCCTCGTGGTCCAAAATTGGCCATTGTTGCTAGGAATCTTTCCAGAAGAGGGTTTTTTTCCCATTTCGAATTTCCCAAAAAGCATGTTGGGTAACTAGATGTCTATTCTGCTTAGCCACTGCCCAGATTAAGGATCCTGGGTTGTCCCCATTCCATCATATTAAGTTCTTTTCTGCCACATCTGGTGCATATTTCTTTCTCTAGAGCCTTGCCCAGAGATCCTTGGGATTTTTTAGCCATCGCCACCAGATCTTGGCGCTAAGGACTTTATTCATGATAGAGGGGTCCTGTAATCCAAGGCCCCCTTATGCTTTGGGTTGGCAGAGTTTGTCCCAGCTGATTAGCGCTATTTTCTTCCCTGTGTTGAGGCCTTTCCAGAGGAAGTTCCTTTGTAAAAATTTTATGGTTGTGAGGACAAACTTTGGAGTAGAAAGCGCCGAAAAGGTGTAGATGGGTAGGGCTTGAAGAACTGCTTGAAGGAGAATGAGATGACTAGGAAGGTTTAGAACTCTAAAGGTCCAAGAAGATAGCCTCTTGGTAAAAGAGGAAAGGAGATGTTCCCAAGAGGAGTTCCTGAGGGCATTATCAATTAGGAGGATGCCAAGGTATTTGGACGGAAGGGAGATTCTGTTGAAACCCAAGATATCAGAGACATGGCGTTGAATCAGAGGGGGCGTATTGAAGAAGAATATTTGGGATTTATCTTTGTTACAATCCAATCCCGAGGCTTCAGAGAAGGTTTGGAGGATCGAGAGGAGGGATTTGGCTTCGCGCGCTGTTGGGGTATCCATCAAAAGTGTGTCGTCCACAAACTGGCTATGTGAGATAGGGGGGGAGATACCATGCAAAGGTAGGCCTGTCAGTAAGTTGTTTGCCATGGCTGCGTGGCGGCTAAGACCCTTGGCCATAATGATGAAGAGGAACGGGAAAAGAGGGTCTCCTTGTCTAATTCCTCTGGAAGGGGAAAAGGGGCGAGAAGGAACTCCATTGATAAAGATGGAAAAAAAAGCCGAGGAGGTCAGATTCAGAATCCAAGTCACCCAGAGCCTATCAAAGCCAAAGGCAAGGATCATTTCCCGCATATAGTCCCAACTTATCTTATCGAAGGCTTTGGAGAGGTCTAGCTTAAGGAGCATACCTGATGTTCTGGTCTTCTGCAAAGAGTGGATCACTTCATGAGCTAGGATGACGCTGTCTAGGATTTGTCTGCCCTCAACATAGCCCAATTGCTCCGGAGAAATAATTGTTGGTAGGATGGGCTTGAGTCTTCGTGCAATCACTTTTGTTAGAAGTTTATAGATGACGTTGCATAGGGCTATGGGTCTGAACTACTTAGGATGGTGAGCCTGCCCCTCTTTGGGGATGAGGGTGAGGAAAGTTGCATTGAGAGCCTGAAGGACTTGTTCTGTGGATCGAGAATCTTCAATAATTTCCCACACCTCTACCCTAATCAACGACCAGCAATGGTGGAAAAAATCGCTGGTGAAACCATCGGGGCCATGTGCCTTGCATTTGGGGGTGTCCTGAAGCGCTTGATCCACCTCCTCAATTGTAATAGGCCGGAGCAAAGCTGAGTTTTTCTCCGGAGTGACAAGGGAGGGCACATGCTACGTGACCTTAGCTATGGCCTCAGATCTGTCCGGGAGTGTTTCTGTGAGGAGATATTTGTAATAGTCTATCAATGTCGTCTCCAGGTCTTCGTGGGAATAAATAGGCTCACCATTGGTGGAGGTTAAGTGCGTAATTCTATTAGTATGACATCGGTGAATGATGGTTCTGTGAAAGAATTTGGTATTTCGGTCCCCCTCCTTGAGCCACTGGATACGTGATTTTTGTTTCCAAACAATCTCTTCTTGTCCTTTTTTGGCCTCCAACTGTTGATTTAGTTTTGCTTCCTGGGTTTTAAGCTCGTCCATTAGCCCTTGCAGCTGGATCTGATTTTGAATCACACCCATTTGTTCTGACAACTGCCTTTGGGAGTCGAAGATATTACCAAAGATTTTCTTATTCCAGAGTTTGAGTATTTGTTTGAGGTTCTTTAGTTTTTGCTCAAATCTGTACATCTTGGAGCCACGGGGGACCTCTGCCTCCCTCCACCAATCCTGGATCTTTTCTTGGAAATCTGGGTGGTTGAGCCAAAACTGTTCAAACCTGAAGGGTTTTTTCCCTGGAGTGGCTGGCACATCCAACCATAGCTGAATGGGCCAGTGATCCGAGCCAGGGACATTCAGAATGCTAGCTTCTAGAGTTGTTCCTTCCAGCATAAGGGAGTCAAAGATGAGGAATCGATCTAGTTTGCAGGCGATTTGATGTGATCCGGTTCTTCTATTTGTCCAGGTGTGGATTCCATTGATGGCTTCCAGGTCGATGAGGTTGAGGTTGTCTATGAGGCTATTGAAGCCACTGGAGTCCTGATCCAATCATCTTGATCCCCCTTTTTTTTTCCTCCAGACTGCGTATGAGATTGTAATCTCCACCGACAATCCATCTATTGTGCTTAGTTAGGTTGGAGAGGTATTCCAATTTCATGAGAAAGGATTTCTTATCCCTTAGGTTGGTCGGGCCGTAGACATTGGTCAGGTGTCCAGGCTTGTTATAACCGATAAGCTTATAATCTGCAGTGATGGACCACTTGGTAGTGATAAAGTTCTCCATCAGCAATGAATTGGTGTTCTAGAGGATATCTAGTCCTCCAATTGTACCTGTGGTTGCGATTGAAATTGCTTCCCCTTACTTCCAAAAGTGGGGGAGTAGCCTATCAATATCTTCGGTTGTGCACTTTGTTTCCTGTAATAATAATATGTCTGGTTTTTCCGCAAAGATCAGATCTCGTAGCATTTTTTGCTTGCTACGTCCATTGAGGCCTCTTATATTCCAGGAGATAATATTCATGATGATGGGGGGGTGGAGAGAGGAGGAAAGTTGTCCAAGATAAGGTGGATTTTCCATGAGTTTACCATGAAGTGGCCTATTTGTTGTATAAGCTTGTTGGTAGACTTTCTTCCTCTTTTCTTTTCATCTTTCTAAGTTTTTCTTTAATTCTTTGACTGATTGCCCTGTATTCCCAGGCTCTTGATGGATCGAGCTGTGGATCCAACAGAGGAGTTAAGGAAGACCTTGTGCACCTTCCGCAATTGATCCCTAGGTATGGTGTACATTTTTTGATGCCTATAGGCATGTTCGAGGTGTTCCAGATTCACCCCAACTAGTTCTTGATCTTCTAGCTCCATTTCAATGTCACCATCCTCTATCTCCAGAAAATCTTGCTGGCCTACAACAAGATCTAGGGATGGGTGATTTGATTCCTTCATCTGTAATGGTCGTTCTTCCCCCGGGCTCATAGATTGGGGAAGATTATCCGCGTGGAGTTCATTGGGGTTTATGAAGGTTGATGGATTCTCTGGTTGATCTTGTAGTATTGCATATTTATTACTAGTGGAAGGATCCTTACTTACTTGGGCTGGCTGCTTTCATCCTCCTTGTCTTCTTTTTCCTGCTGGTTGAGCGAATCCGTCCTTGTCTTTGCCGCCTTCTGGGTTCCCTTCTTTGTGAGTGACATTGAGGGGGCACTCTCTGAAGAGATGTTTGTGTTCATGACATTTCCTGCATCTGAATGGAATGTGTTTGTAGTCGATGGTTTGGGTCCAATCCTTGTCATGGTATTCAAGAATTATGGATCCTGGTAGCGGCTTGGCTATGTTCAGGTAGACGCAGATGCGCACATAAGAGGTGTATCACCTCTGCTTGGTGGCCTCTGAAGACTTAACATATATTCCGATGGTATTACCTATACCAGCCAAGACCTCTTCCAGTCAGAATTCCTAGGGGAGAGAGTATAGTCTAATCCATATTGGTGCGTGGGAAAAATCTTCCTTTTCAGGGATGAACTTCTTGGTCTAGAATCTTAAGAAGAGTCCAGCTGAGTTATAGAAATAAGGCCCTCCATCAAAAATGTGATTGTGGTCCTCGAGGTTATGCAATATGATTGTGAAGAAACCCTTGGAACCCAGTTGCAGTTCATAATGTCCTTTTGGCTTCCACCAATATTGTATCCATTTGATCAAATCCCGCTCTGAAGGCCAAAGCCCTAGGAATTTTCCTACTAGGGCGTAGTCTCTCATATATTGCTTTTGTTCTTCTATGTGAGGTGAGCTAATGATGTATTTCGGGGCCTGTGGCGCTTATGGGATGCATTTTCCTGGCATCCATGGAGTTGACACGGTAGCAGGTGTAGCCGCGTTCTCTGGATCAATATCCATCTCCCGATCCTTGAAGGTTCCTTCCGTCAAAAGATTTGAGCGCAGATCTGGCGGGGGCTCAAAGGTCGGCCATTTTAATCCTTCTCCAGAGCTTCCATTCGCAGTGGCCTGTCTGTAAGAGGCGTCGTTCAACCCTCCTTCCTTCAAAGACATGAGCCCCAGCAGGGAGAAAGTTGTGGCAGTGCGGCTGAAAACCCTAAACTCTAAACCTAGTTGCAGAGCCGATCCCTCATGGTTGTCCTCACTGTATACTATGCTTTTAGTATGCATGGTCATGGTACTTTGGTTTAATATGTAATAATTCATATGATGTGTTATGCTCTGCATGCATTGGTTGTCATTTAGAAATGGTGCTATAACTTCTAAACTAGCCATGAAAATGGTAAACATTGAAGTGTTATCTAATAACAACTCCATAATGTTAACAATTAGTGTGTGTGTGGGAACCAAAACTTTTTTCGGCTGCTGAGAACCGTCTAGGGTTTTCACTGTTGAAGCTCCCCTACTGCTGCTATGGTAGTCCCGGGAGGAGGGGGGCCACCGCCCCCTCCTTCTCCTGCAGCCTCCTTCCGCAAGCTCCTGGCCTCCCAAGGCAAGAAGCTTCCCCCTGCTGAACCCCAAAGATTCGTCAAGAAGCTCGATTCGATCCTTGAAATTGATCTACCCCCAGATCACCCAATGCATGTAGCAATCTCTCTGTCAGACCGAGGATTTGTCGGACAATTCATGGGGCTTTGGCTGTCAGCCCGAACCACTGATAACTTGATCCAAAGAAACTGGTGACCGTTGATCAAGAGCAGTGAAAGTTGTTATGCGGTGGGAGGAGGATTCTTCATCTTTGAATTCATCTCCCAGGAAGATAGAGATCGCATCTTCAAAAATGGTTCGTACTTCATGGGCACACAAGGGCTATACCTGAATCGATGGACACCAAGCTTTGACCCGACGGTCGAAGTACCCAAGGACGTCCTCATCTGGGTCAAACTCCCCAATCTCCCTAGCCACTGTTGGAACCCCTCTTCGCTCCAGGAAATCAGGAATGGGCTAGGTCAATATATTGACAGAGCGAATCCTAAAGATCAATACTCCTGCACGCGCATTTGTGTGGAAGTGGACCTAGAGGTGGGCCTTCCAGAGGCAATCAAATTAAAGATTGGAGAATAGCATCACTATCAGAAGATAGATTATGAACAGTTACCTTTCAAATGCAGAGGATGCCATGAATACAACCATTTCCAATGAAACTGCCCTAAAAACCCAAGAAAGGAGAAAGAAAATGGAGAAGGGTGGAAACAACCAAGGAAAGGGAAAGCTTCATCCAGAGAAAAAGGACCAAGGAATGATAAGACAACCCCCTCACAACCCATGGAACAAGGAAACCAACTAGAAGTAAGGACAGAAAATAGCTTCAGACTGCTAGATCAGAATCATGCAGGAACAACGACAGGATAAGCTCCTCAGGAAGGCCAACCAGCCGAAGAACCACATGGGAAATCAAACCTAGAAACCAGAGGGATGTCGGCCCCAAATATAGAAGAAGAGAAAGCCAAAACTGGAGCAGGAAAGGACATGGATCCGAACATAGAGGAAGGAGAGGTCTCCTCATAAAATGAATACGAAGGGGCAAGTGACACCTTGGTCACCCCAAAGAAAGCAGGAAGAGGAAGAAAATCAAAAAAAGAAGAAAGAGATAAAGAAACATATAAAGACATCCTGAATGGATCACAACCAACAATCAGACAGTTGATCAGTGTAAGACAAACAAGGAAGCACTCCAAGGATATTCAAGGATCCCACACATCCCCCCCAGGTAAATCATGAAACTAACATCCTGGAATTGTAGGGGGTTCGGCAGCAAAATGAAGGAAGAAGAACTAAAAGATATCATAAAAATCTCTAAGTCCGATATCCTACTACTCCAGGAGACCAAGATGGAAGATCAAAACTTCCTCAAAACAACAAAATCACTCTGGAAAGTAAGCCAAGGAATAACTAAAAGTGCAAGAGGAGCCTCATGAGGTATAGGCACCCTCTGGAACACTATGAAGT